>JASDQU010030769.1:572-21114 GCA_032191745.1 Picea mariana | reverse complement strand
TTTACTTCTACATCAGTGTGTTTGGACAGGGCAAGGATAGGTGGCTATATCCACCTTCTAGTTGTATCCAAAGAGAATAGGGGGTTATATCCTCCTTCTCATTGTAGCTAGAAAATTGGGGAGTTGGAGCTTCCCTCAGGTTGTAGCCTGAGAAACTAGGGAGTTGTAGCCTCCTTCTGGTTGTAGCCAGAGAATTGGGGAGTTGGAGCTTCCTTCAAGTTGTAGCTTGACAAACTAGCGGGTTAGAGCCTCCTTCCAGTTGCAGTTGGAAAACAAAGAAAGTTGGTGTTTCCAGTGAATTTATTTCTTAAATACATATAAGAAAAATCATTCTGTGGTTTTCTCCCGCTTTGGGTTTCCATGTAAAAACCCGGTGTACTATGTATGTGTGTGATTTCTCATTTGTTCATTGTTTATATACTCTGCAACTGTTACATGATAATGTTACATTCATATAACACTTGCATTTTATGGTGAAAAATGATTAAATTTCTCTATTACTAATTCACCCCCCCTCTCAGTAATCCAACACATACACCACTGCTATATAAAAAGCGACGTGGTGAGGAAGACGAGGTTTATAATTTGTAGGGTAAAAAAAATGAATTCCTAAGTTAGTAGTCTCGGTCTCTCCCAAGAAAGACAACAATGATTTCCTCTGTGAGGGAGAACTCTGGAGGACTTCTAGAGAATACATTGCACAAGGATTTTGTGCCATATCCTCCACGATGGAGTAATTTTGAGAAGCCCTTGAATTCGGGTTGAGAGAAACCTTTTTGAATGCACCCTTAGGGATGTGAGTCATAGTTTCTCCCACAGTATTCTAAATTTGAAGAGGATGAAATGGATTGGGGACTTCTTTTCCCTTCTCATCAGATTCTGGCATTCCGTAATTATGAGCCATGGTCTGCAGATTAGCTTCAGACTTCATCATGTAAATTTTTTTGGCTCTGTTGTTAGCATTAGGTGTGAGAGCTCCCTGATTTCCCCTAGGCTCGTTCATGGATGAGGAAGCTTGAGTCAAATTTTTCCCTTTTGTAAAAGGGTTAGTTAACATGACGGGTTGTTTTTGTTCCAATAACTTTTGGGCTTCCTCAAGCTGATGGCATTAGTGAGTCAAGTGGTCATTCTTGCAAAGCTTTACACAAAAAATTCACTTTCCTCTTTTCATTTTTTCCCTCACCATAATTATTCGCATCCTTCTTATCCCCCTTACCCTTCGTGTTTTTATATTTCCTCTTTCCCTAGGTTTGATGTTTTCCCTTGGGATTTGTTGATTTCACATTGTGTACATATGAAGTTTGGGTTACGCGGGTATCTGAACTAGGAGTTTGGTTGACCTCAGTTTGTTGAATCGATAACTGTTGTAAATGATTTGTCAACTGATCTGTGGGATTTCTCTATTTTCAGCTTACCATGCCATCGACTTGAGGCCCAAAATTTTGTTTGGTCTTGTCGAAAGTCGACCGTGGTGTTTTGGGCAGGATCTCGTACAACATACCGGATTGAGAGTAAATTAACTCCAGTTTCTAGGCTCTCATGATAGCCTCTTCTTCGAAAAAAAACCCTAGACATCCTGACGTCTTTGGATACATAAGGCACAAAGGAATTTAGGAACCACTCGAGCAAAAATGTGGGAGGGACCTTAACTTTGATCAAACTATTTCGTCATTTCCATTCTCGAATATGATCCTATATATGGATGGATTTTGTTTTCTCGAAGTTGGCCATCAACTCGGTGTCGACATCATATCTTACCAATAATTGGAAATGGTTTAAGAAGACCATGTCCAGGTCATTAAAGTAAGCATACTTCATGCTATCGAGCTCCATATAACATATCGTGGCACCCCCTATAAGAGTGCATTGAAACAAATGCAACTGAAAAGAATCATCCTTTAACGAGTTGGATGAGCACCATAAATAAAATGTCGTAACATGATCACCTGGATCCTCACTAGGCTTGCCTTCGAACTTAGGGATATTTGAGGGAATCTTAGTTGACATGGGGGGTCAACACGGATCATGACATATCGAGTCGTTCAATAGTCTCGACAAGTCTGGAAAATGCAGAGTTGCTAGGAAATGTAGTCTAGGATGTGGCGGATTAAAATGAAAACAGGGGCTTGGATTTTGGCTGGAACCAGTTTTCTAGGAAAATTTTGGCTGTTGGATAGGGTTTTGGTAGAAACCGTGGTGGCCCTATCCAGAAAAAGGAGTTTTCATTTGATTCTACATCGTTGGTTGATTCCTGTAGTTGGATGACATGTTGATCCAGATTTTATGAGCAGAATGAAATGAATACAGATTATTAAAATATTCTTAACACAAAATAACAGAGATACAATAAAACTGGTTTTCTATTCAATAAGGAAATAAGTTGAAACTGTAAAATGCAGCGAAAAAAAAGCTTGCTGGAATGGTGGTGGATTATCTCTGAGAAGATATGTGAAGTCTGCACTCATTCACAAGAAGATGGTTCCAATGAGGCTCTAAAGTCCTTTTACAATAAATATCATTGTCAAAAACCCTAGACATCCAAAAACCTAACCCTAGGATATGAAGCGCCAAAAGTCATGTGGGCCTCGTTTGGGTAAGTTAGTACATCAACTTCTCGGGGTCGTAACTTTTGCATACAATCTTCATTTTAGGCGCATGATAGCCCATTGGAAAGGTCTAACTGAGAATAAACAATTTCAACTGGCCCAAGGCAAATACTATAGCAATTCCCTAGGCCTCAAATACCCAAAAATGGTGTTTAGGGCCTCAAAACGGCCCTGGAAGTTTGGAACCCGAAAAACTGCCAAAAAACTACCAAGGTGGAAAATTGTTTTTCAAGACAGAGGAACAGGTGGGTGGCCACCGATATACACCTGGATCAATCCTCCCTCCTTAGGAAGCAATGGTCTCTATTGCGTTGATTTCCCCCATAAGATGAGGAAATTTCTATTGAATTTGGCCCCGAGTGAGCCACTTGCCTTGGTGCAGGAGATGCCCTTCTTTGATGACTTGATAAAGATGGATCATTTATTGTCGAGTGCTATTGGCACAGAGGGTTAGAAATAGGGTTCAATGCTTTAGAAACTCACCAAAAAAACCCTAACTACCGACCCTTTCGGCAACACCTGTGAAGGAGATGAAGTCTCACCCGAGGTAGAGGCAGGGGTGGTTGCAGGACTCCAGTGTCTGCAACCTTAGCTGAGACATAGATTTGTGATTATAGCACCTTAACAGAGAACTTATAAGCTATATTTCATTAGTATTTATCATGTATTTATAGCGTAGATAAACCCTAACAACATATTAGCACAGTATTCACCCAGATCTAATATATTCAAGCACAAAGCACATCAACATAGATCTGATCTAGCATCCATTCATACTAAGATATCATATCAGATTCATATAGCATACATGATTACACTAAGCATTAATCATATGAAAAATTAAACAACCATATTGCACAAAGCAACCACAACACATGATATACGTGGTTCACCCCCAGCCCGGGGCTACGTCCACCAACTCTTCTTATCTTTATTGTCTTCTGTCAATCTTGTACATGCACAAAGACACAAGATCCTACTCCGCATAGGACAAGAGATCTATGCATACTTCACTATATCCTCCTTCCTTGAGCTAGGCTACAACACAAAGACTTTTCACAGTCTGGACATAAGCTTCTTACAATCACTTGCACTTATCTCTGCAAGTTCTCAACACAACATCCACAAAGCATCATAACCATTCGCACTTATCTTACATTATACTTTTCTATCATTTCTAGGTCCCTTTCTTACATCGCCTAGACATCTATTTATACATTACGAAAGGTCCTAATCATGGGTAAAACCCATGGGCCGACATCCCCATACCTGATAGATAATCCCAAAAACCAAAAATCCCTAAACAAGGGGCCGAGATCCCACGATCTTCGCTTTGACTTGCGCTCTGCCTTCAATAGCCTATCAAAGTCCCAAAATAGGTCAAACCTAACCAAGGATATCCAAAACTTGGTCAAGGTCCAACAAGTTCCCTTGATCTGTGTGTCAACAATCTGATCACTGGATTCTTGTTTCATGCAGTCAGGGTTGAGCTTTGTTGGTGTCAAATGCTCTGCTATCTCTGATGTGTCCAATAATGGTGGGAAATATGGTCGAAGGAGAGCCACATTGAATATTGGATGCAGAACAAGGAAGGGGGGAATTTTGAGCTCAAAATAATTGCCACCCACATCGTTGGTTATGGTCTACGACCCATAATGGAGTGGGAGAAGCTTACGATGGGGCCTTGTGAGGCACTCTTTCTGGAAATGCAACCAAAATTTGTCACCCACCTGAAACTTATGTGGCACCTGATGTTGACCATGGAGCCACTTGTACTTGGCATTAGAATTCTATAGAATATCCTGAACCTATTGGAGGATGTGATGGATCCTATCAATGAACTGGGTGGCTTTGTTAGCTTCTAGTAGAGCAGGAGACGATTTCATCCAAGGTGGTCGCTAGGGGTAGTGAAACATCCATGGGGTTGAATTGTTGGAATCCCAACCCCACCTGAAAGGGGTTGTGTCCAGTTGAGTTATGCAGGGCTATGTTGGAAATAAGTAAGACTCTCATCCCATGTGCGGGGGTTTTTTGAATTGTACATGCACATGATATGTACGACCATCTGACTAACGACCTCAGTTTGGCCATCTGTCTAGGGGTGGAAGGTAGTGGATTTGGTGAGCTTTGTATCCAGCAGTGACCAGAGACTCGACCATAATGAGATGAGGAACCGACTATCACGGTCTGAGATAATGGCTATGGGATCCCAAAATGTACCCATACTCGTTCAAATAAGAGCTCGACAGTTGCTTCTATTGTGATGTTCTTCTTGTAGACGACTAGAATTGCCATCTTGAAAAAGTGATCAACAACCACAAAAACACAGTCATTTCCCCTCTTGGTGGATGGGAGGCCTGACATGTAGTCTATTGAGATGGATTCTCAAGGCTTGTTAGGAGTAGGTAGAGGGGTCTATAGGCCATGTTTCTTAGTGGTTGGTTTGGAAATAGCACAGGCAGCGCAGGACCTAATATACTTTCCGACATACTGTTGAAGTTTCATCCAGTAGAAATGTTTATGCAACACTACCACTATCTTTTCGACGCCAAAGTGTCCTGCCACCCAACTGTAGTGAGATTCCCAAATCAAATTCTCATGCTTGCTTTATGGAACACAGAGATGGCCCAGATGACACAACAACCCATACTGAAGATGGAAATTAGAGACCACTGAGTTGGTACCCAACATTTGGTAGGTGGTGAAGAAGTCGGGGTCTGTCTCGTAGAGGTGGGGGCATCTGAAGGTCTTGTGGCTACAAGATTCTAGCACCATTGTGAGTGTTGCGATTGGAGGTCAGCTGAGGCAGTTAACAAATCAATTGGTACTTCTTATTTTATACTTGATGTTGAGGTGGAACTGTTGTAAGTATGTTGACCACTTCTGATGGCGGTCATTCTGCAATTTTCCTTGGGTCTGCATGAACTATAGTGGCTTGCGATCAATGTGGATGAATGTCTCCTTCCTAAGAATGTGATGTATCCACTAGCGGTAGGATTTCACAATGGATTAGATTTATTTTTCATAAGTAGGGTACTTACAGATAACATATGAGAGTTTTTCACTATGATATGACATGGGGTGGTCGTGTTGAGTGAGAACGGCGTCCACAACATAGTCTGAAGCATCTGTCTTGATCTCAAAGGTATGTTACAGGTTTGGTAATGAAACTATCATGGATGAGCACAAACACTTCTTCTAGTCATCGAAGGCTTGTTGTTGGGATAGTCCCCACACAAATTTTTCCTTACCACCACCCCTAGTTACTTGGCTGAGGGCCCATGCGATATGAGAGAATCCCAGCACGAACCTACGATAAAAATTGGCAAGGCCCAACAAGCTTTGAAGTTCAGTGAGTGTGGTTGGGGCTGGCCTGTCACGGATGACCTATATCTTGGCTAGATCGACATGCACACCATGCTGATCAATGATGTATCCTAAGTAATGGACCATGTCCATGCCGAAGGATCATTTTTCCAAGTTTGCATATAGTTTGTGTTGTCGCAGGGTCTGCAGAACCTATTGAATATGATGCAAGTGTTCCGCCCAAGTATTGTTGTATATGAGGATGTCATCTAGATACACCACTACAAAAGTATTGGTGAAAGGTCATAGGATATCGTCCATCATCCTCATAAAATTTGCTAGAGCATTTTTGAAACCAAAGGGCATTACTAACCATTCAAAAATACCTTCTTTTGACTTGAAGGAAATCTTACATACATCTATCTATTCTATTGGGACCTGGTGGTAGCCAGACTTCAGATCAATATCACTAAAGTATTTGGCCCCCATGAGCTAATCAAGGAGGTAGTCGATTCATGGAATCAGGTACCAATTTCAGACTGTGATTTTATTCAGGGCCCGGTCATCAATGCAGAGTTGCCTGGTCCCGTATTTATTCAACACCAACACGATTGGGATCCCACAAGGTGATGAGCTGGGACGGATGTGCCCCTTGTGGAGAAGTTCTTGGAGCTGGTTATTGATATCATTGTTTTCTAATTGAGAGCAGTAGTAAACTGGCCCATCAGGTAGTGGTGCATCTGGGGTCAGGTCGATGGGATGCTTGACCTGGTAGTGCAGAGGTACCCTGGTAGGAGAGGATAAGATATATGAGTACTCTTCCATGACCTTATCCATTTGCTTCTTTTACGTGGAGAGATCATTTGCGAAGGCCCTAGATGTGGTTTTGATCTTTCGCTCACTCTAAGAGGGGATCACGAAGAAGAAAAATTTCCCAGTATGAGAGATGACCTTCCTGCATTGCTTGGCAGAGATCATGTAAATAACACTAGGAGGTACTTTCTCGGGTATCCTGTATAATTTTCTATTCAAAGTAATAATAAGACTATGAGGCCTAGACTCATATACAACATGACGTTTTCATAAATAAGGTTTTCCCAAAAGAACATTACAAACTTTGAGAGAAGAAGCATCACACAATACCTCATCTTTGAAGGGCTTGATGTCGTACGACAGTCGACACTGTTGGTTGATGTAGAGATCGCTTCCTTGGAGGATCCATCCAATGGTGTAGGGTTGTGGGAGTGACATTGTCGGCAGGGCCAACCACTTGACGACCTCTACTGAGATGAGGTTCTTCTGGCTACCACTATCAATAATGAAGTGCAGAGGGGTGAATTTTACCCACATCTATGAATGGAAGAGGTGCTCTCCTTCTTCTTGCTCATCTGGTTCACTAAGATAGAGCTTTGTGGTAGAAACGGTGGCACTGGGTTCCGCGCCAATGATCTATCTTCCCCTTTCTGGTTTTGACTCAGAGTCAGAACCCACATCTGATTCAAAGGCTTTCACTTCAGCCACTAGCGACGGCTTTGAGTGGCACTCAGCAGTGTTATTCCAAGGGCTCTTATGGAAGTCACACCACTTCCCAATATCTTTCTTTGTATTTCCAGTGTCCTTATTTTCTTGTGGTTTGGAACTATTTTCCTGATACTCTCCATATTTTCTATGTCCTTTGTTCTATGGGTTGGGGCCTCCCTTTCCTAGATTTTTCTGTGAGGGGTTCCCAGGCCCAAATTGTCACATCTTTTGTTTGAGCTTCTGCTCGATTTTGGCAGCATATCGGTAGGCCGCACCCAAGGAAGATATGTCCAAAATTTCCATTTCAGTCTGGATGTATCTATGAAAAACACCGCGATACTTGAGAACCTGATGTCACTCTGAATCTTTGATACCCAGCTTGGTGTGCAAGGTATGGAAGATATTTGTGAACTTTGGCACTGCTTGGTCTCTTTCTTGGAGCAGTGTGGTTCATTTGGTATACAAGTCATCATAACTTCTTAAAAGGTAGTATTGTTCCTTAATGACATCCCCTGAGGATTCCCAAGTGTCCATGACTATAAATAATGAGGGTTCCTCTGTTTCCTTTTTCTCACATAAATTTTCCCACCAATATTTGACATGGGGTAAGGCTTTGAGGAACACAAAAGTAATCTTTTCTCTATTTGAAAGGTTATGGACAGAAAAATACCCTTCTAGTAGATTCAACGAATTGTCTACAACATTTGCATCTATCTAACCTTCAAATATAGGAATATCAAAGTTGATTTGTACCTTGAAGGGGGTGGCACCTCCACTCAAGGAAGATGCGTCACCTGTTGGTAGCCACCGAAGGATTTGTGTGAAACTATCCATCATCTTGTTCCTCTGTTGCATAAGGGATTCCTCAAGCAACATTTTGAAAGGATATCATGTACCATCATCTTTGTTTTCTCCTACCATGAGAGGTATCTTGGGCATGCGAGAGATTTTTTCCTCGAGAGAAACAATCTCGAGACCCAATTCTTTGTACCCTGACCTCGTTGGGGACATGCATTAAGATGACAAGGAGCAGACCGATCTGATACAACTGATTTGGATTTTATGAGAAGAATGAAATGAATACATATTATTAAAATATTCTCAACAAAAAATAATAGAGATATAGTAAAATTGGTTTTCTATCCAATAAGGAAATAAGCTGAAACTGTAAAATGCAGCAGAAAACAAGCTTGTTGGAATGGTGGCGGCTTATCTCTGAGAAGAGATGTGACAGTTGTGCTCATTTGCAAGAATATGGTTACAATGAGGCTCTGAAGGCATTTTACCATAAACATGAATGTAAAAAACCCTAGACATCCAAAAACCTAACACTAGGAGATGAAGTGCCAAAAGTCATGTGGGTCCTGTTTGGCTAAGTTAGTACATCAACTTTCTGGGGTCATAACTTTTGCATACGATCTCCATTTTAGGTGCATGACGGCCCGTTGGAAAGGTCTAACCAAGAAGAAAAAAAATTACTGACCCATGGTAGTCAATTTAGCAGTGTTGTGGGTCCCAAATCCCCAAAATACGTCGTTTAGGGCCTCAAAACGACCTCAGAAGTTTGGAACCCGAAAAACTGTCGAAAAACTGCCAAGGTGGAATTTTTTTTTTTGAGCCAATGGAATAGGTGGGTGGCCACCATAATCCACCTAGATCAATCCTCCCTCCTTAGGAGGAAATGGTATACATTCATTGAGTTCTCCCATAAGATGAATAAATTTCTGTTGAAGTTGGCCTCGAGTGAGCCACTTTCCTTGGTGCAGGAGTTGCCCTGCTTTGACGACTCGATAAAGTTGGATCCTTTGTTGTCGAGTACCCTTGATCTGTGTGTCCACAATATTATCACTAGATTCCTATTGCATGAAGTCAAGGTTGAGCTCTGTTGGTGTCAACTTCTCTGTTATCTCTGAGGTGTCCAATAATGGTGGGAAATATGGCTGAAGGAGATCCATGTTGAAGACTGGATGCAGACCAAGGAAGGGGGGAATGTTGAGCTCAAAATTATTGTCACCCATAGCTTTGGTTATGGTGTATGACCTATAACGGAGTGGGTGAAGCTTCGAATGGGGCCCTGTAAGGCATTCTTTCTGCCAATGCAACCAAACTTTGTCGCCCACCTGAAACTTATGTGGCACCTGATGTTGATCATGGTGTTGCTTGTAGTTGGCATTAGACTTCTATAGAATATCTTGAACCTGTTGGTGGATGTGCTGGATCCACTCAATGAAATGGGTGGCTTTTTCATTTTCTGGTGGATCAAGGGACAAGTCGGCTAAGGCGGTCGCCAAGGGTAGTACAACATCCATGGGGCCCATCCTAACCCCACCTAAAAGGGTTTGTGGCCAGTTGAGCTATGTCAGGCTCGGTTGTAGATATGTTGGACATAGGGAAGACTCTCATCCCATGTGCGGGGGTGTTTTGAATTATACATGCACAGGATATGTACAACCATCTGATTGACGACCTCAGTTTGGCCATATTTCTGGGGGTGGAAGGCAGTGGATTTGGTGAGCTTGGTATCCAACAATGACCAAAGGCTCGGCCAGAATGAGATGAGGAACCGACTATCAAGGTATGACATAATGGTTTGTGGGATCCCAAAATGTACCTGTTGGGCATAGGCCCATTTTGGGGGAAAAGGAACGATGCAGAGGCCAGACAGTTGGAGGAAAAGCATGTGAGGCACGCATGAAAGAAGAAGGGAAAGAAATACAACTGGAAGAAAAGAAATGGAAGAAAGTGCTTATGCAAAGGAGAAAAGAACGCAAGGCCAGCATGCAATAAGACCTAATTAGGTTAGGGTTTTGGTAAGAGAATGTATTGACCGATGAGCCAAGAATAGACATAAATAGACACCTAAGAGGTTTAGGGGGGGGTTCAGTGTCTTTGATGATTGTTATGATTTACTTGCATGAGATAGAGTAACAGGTATGTGACACTGGTATGATCTGATACATTTTTGTAAGATATTGAGCTATGGGAGGGAAAATGAACTCGACATTGAGGGTTAGATCGCAGGATTAGGAGCCTGGTGTGATCTAGTCAACCTTGTAAAGGTCATGGAGTCTATTGATGGATGTATGAACAAAGTTGTAGTCTGTGTGACACCATGCATGAAAAACCTATAATAAAAGAGCCTTAGAACCAAATATTTGTGGATGTAGCCCAGGAGGGGGAAAACCATGGTAACTCATGTGTTGTGTGGAATGATTGTTGGTTGTATATTTGTTGTTAATGGTTAAATATCATATAAATTCTTTGTTGAAATAGTTAGATCTTTGGATTTGCATGCATGCATAAGGAACATTAGGATAAATAAGATTGATGAATGACATAATATTGCTTAATAAAATAAATATAATCCACAGCACGCACTAACAGATCCCCACTTAATCCTGGACTGCAAGCACTTGAGTATTGCAGTCACCCATTATGACTATCTCGGGTGAGACTGTGCAATGCACTCTATGTACTGCATTGCATTCTGGTTTACCAGGAGGGCCAATAGTTTTAGAGGCTTTGTTGGAACCCTAGCAAACATGAACCTGAGTCAATCATGTTAAAATAATAGCTCAGATAAGACACCAAAAAATGGTTATGTTTTCGGTTGGAACAACATAGGATTGAGTGGATGGATTCTGTTGAAGATCTGGTAAAAGAATGTGTGTTTTGTTGAATATCTGTCAAAAGAATGTAAGATCTGCAAAAGGTGGGTCAAAAGAATACCGAATCGAGCGACAACAAGATGAAAGAATTTGTCGCTAGAAGGGGATGTTAAGACCATGGAATCCCACAAAAGCATAGATCGAAATATGGCTAAAGACAAAGGAGATCAAGTTTGTGCAGAAAGATAACAGAAACCCTAGAGTAACACCACACAAATATCTTGAGAAATATGTGTTTACTGATCTGCACAAAGTCTTTTTCTGTGATTTTCCACACTTATTGCATGAGTGGATATTGAGTTTGAAGGATAACCACACAACAAATTGGATCCGAAAGTTAGAGTGGACTTCAATTCAAATCGCACAGTTATAGTAGGTGAACAACAAATTCACTCATGCGGTAGAATTTTGGCTCGAAAACATTGTAGTAGGATTTATAACAGAATTTGTAATCGATACAATGAAGTTGTACAATGTAGCGGAGAAAGAGTTTCTATGTGGCCCTCGAGGAAGGTATATTAGATCGTTGTATACTTCTATTAATAATTTTATCTATTAAAAATGTGTAATGAAAATGGAATCATATAGCTAAAATTCCCTGCGTGCATGGGGGAAGGGGGGAAGCATAATAGAAAAAGGAGAAATGGAAGGAGAAGTGTATAAAGGAAAGAAGGAGGAAGCCTTGGACCCAATCATGATGGATGATGAACAGATCAAGCGAATCATGGTGACAACTGGAAAGACGTGCAGTGGAGTACCCTACCAATATAAGGTGAACACCAAGAAGAGAGTCATAGCCATGAGGAAAGGCTTGACAAGTGACGAAGAAGAGGTAGAGGATCTTTGGGTTATTGAGGAGATTGAGGAAATCCTGCATGCAACATATGAGAGGAAGACAAGAGGTCCAAGATCGAAAATAGAAGGCATCAATCCTATCCATGTTAATGTCAGTGTGGAGCCCGTGAATCCATGTGCGACTAATACACCAACAGGAACACCACTATTTAGACAACCAAGTTTTGGGAGAAGGAGGACAACAGGAAGTACATCCACACAAGGAACAACAACTAGGGGAGATAGTTCAGAAAATATTATTCAAGGGTCTACACTACGTAGAAGTAGTAGTCCAACATAGTTTTCAATGAAAGGACATGATCCCACCATTCGGTTACCAGAATTTTGAGGCGAGGAAGAAGAAGACCCTGAGAAACACTTGTTCATTTATGCAAGTATCTGGGAAGCAAAACATATCATTGATGAAGACACTAAACTTGCGCATCTATCCATTAAACTAAGAGACTGCGCACTAGACCGGTACATGAGTCTAGACGTAAATAGTGCACCTGGGACAAAAAGGACACTGACAGACATTAATAAGTTACTAATTAATGAGTTCCAAAAGCTGAGATATGAGGATCAATACATGAATGAGATGATATAAATCTGACAGAAACCATGAGAATTTGTCTAGGAAATTGACCAGCAATTTAAGCGTTTGAAAGGGAAGTTGAGGTATGCCATGACAGATATGCATCATAGGCAACTATTTGTGAATTCTTTGTTACCGCACCTAAAATACCCACTCAGGAAACATAAATTCCAATCTCAAGCAGAGACTCTTCAGGAAGCCTTGCAAATGGAGGAGAATCAGTACCACAAGACAGATCCATCTATAGAGGAGTTGAAGGAGGATATGAATAATCTTACCTTTCAACTCAATCAGAATAAGGGAAAGGACAAGCGAGAAGTTGTTTGGTGTACCACATGTAGAACAAAAGGGCACCATAAGAATGAATTTCCAACATTAATGCAATATATGGCAACAAGGATGCCAAACCCTTTGCCAATAGGAGGACCCTGGTGTGAAATTTGCAAGATGCACGGGCATGATCCATATCGTTGTCCTATGATGCAAAAATACCAAACAGTACCAAAGAATGCATACTGCACTTTTTGAAAATCAGTAGGGAACGATGACAAAGACTGCAAAACAATGGATCTGATGAGGGAAAAGGACATTAAACACATATAAGGTGCACGCCAAAATGATGACAGGGAAAGCTCCACCACAATTTAATCAGGCACCACCGTAGTATAATACTATACCGCAACAATATAACAATGCATAGCCGCAACAGTATAACATTGCGCAATCGTAGTATAACCCTGCATAGTATAATCAAGTACCTCAATACAATACACCACGTGGAGATCGATCTGGGTACATAGGAGGTGGAAGAGTCCCAGTAGTGTGCCATAACTTCCAACAACCAAGACACTTTGGAAGAGAATGTCCACTTCCACCAACGACTTGTATGTATTGTCGCACATCGAATCATGACATGGAAGAATGTCCAACACTATTAGTAAATATCCAAGAAAAGAGGAATTAGAACAATTAGAATTTTCAGTGGATTTCATCAGAAGCGAGGGATGAAGGAAGAAACATAAACATAGTGACACGTGAAGGTGATAAAATAGGAGATGATGCATCCAAACAAGAACCAGTACAGTACCAGTGGATTAAGAAGAACACCAAGCCACCCAAGCAATTTGATACAGGAAAGGAGAAGGAGACCTTTAAGGAGGCCAGACAAGAATTTCTCAAGCATAATGTTGCATCTACATCTACCGCGCAGCATAATCACTACATCCCAACATATGAAATGTTGTCAGCATTGGACCATACCAGTGAAGTCCACCCAGGAAACCAAGTAAGTTGTATTAAAACTTTCCTACAATCCTATATTCAAGTATCTAAGGATCCATCATCTGTTTTAGTATTACAGAACCTATTAGATAGATGTACCACAAACTCTGAGAGAAAGTTAGAACAAAGGATAGTCAATCACCTCCATTCCATAAGGAGAACCAGCAGAGAGTTTAGATTGAATTCCAACATCGAAGATTTTAACATGGGTGATGTGATATTAGATCTGGGATCTGAAGTGACTGTATTACCCAAAAAGACATGGAAATGCATGGGAGAACCTACCTTAGGATACTCACCAGTCCAACTGAAGTTAGAAAACCAACACAGAGTTTTGCCAATAGGGAGGCTGAAAGGAGTGACAGTAGATCTAGATGGAGTGTGCACTAAGGCAGACTTCGAAGTGATTGAAATCATGGATGGCACAACACCATATCCAAAATTACTGGGATTGTATTGGGAATTTGAAAATCATGTGATAATCAACTTGAAGACGAGGAGGGTGATATTTGAGTCAGACGAATACAGGGTTATCGCCCCTCTAGATCCATCAAAAGACTAAATATTTGTGGAACCAACATGTTTAGACCTGGAATAAATTAACCAGATGTATTGAACCACCACACACACCGAATATTACATCAATCCAACTATCGATGGTGTACTTAGCTGGAGAAGTATCACATCATGTGCTTCCGACTCAGACACGGGTCTGGAGAATTGGTAGCAACACCTACATGAGGTCTCAACTAGAAGATGTGCATGAATAGACCGCATAGTAAGGTGGGTTGGGATAGAAATCAGAGAACCTCCAAGTTTCCATGGAATACACGACTTGGAAGAATTCCTAATGAGATACGAGGAGGAAGTATCAGATAGTCATATATTTTTGGCTCTCGACATCGCACTTAAGGAAACACCTGCAATATGGTGGGGCACACACAAATAAACAATCAAGGACTAGTACCAATGCAAAAGACTATTGTGCATCATATTTGGCGCAGAACAAAAGAGGAGTGCAACTCAGAAATACAATGGATAGGGGGAACCAGTGGAACACTTGGAGAAGTGCATAGAGCTGTGGAAAATGAGACCCCCAGAGGAATGGCCTCATCATTTTTTACACACATTAGAGGGAATGCCAGTAAACTGGTACAAAGACCAGGAACTACACAAAGGAACTATGAGTTGGACAACACTACAACAGAACTTTATAGTCACTTTATCATTTGAGCATGAGAACCCCAACATAGATACATCAATTAAACAAATAAGAGGGTTGATATTCATTAAGGAACCTGAAGTTGAACTCATAACAAAAGAACAACAACAGAACAAATAGACAGTGAAAGAATTGTTTTCATGCTACCATGTGTAGGAAGAAGGACCAAATGAAGACGACCCGCGCGATATTCAAATCGAGGAAGTTGAAGGCGAAAGAAAAGTGGAAGGTCCACCCCTAGAATCAAAAGTAATTGTTGCGTCGATCAAGGTGAAAAAATTCAACATTGGGACAGTTGAGAATCTGTTGACGGGCGAAAATGATCGTCCGTCAACTGGGAGAGTGGAACTGGTCCGGGGTTGTCTAAATAACCCAAGCCGTTTGGAATGGACCACCCTGACGAGTTTAACGGCTCCGTTGGCCGCTCTAAGGTCTTTCAAGAAAACCAAAGAGAGAATTGATCTGAGCTAAGTAATCTAACTAAAGTAAATAAAACAAACTAAACTATAACTAAATACAAGAAACTAACTAAAATAAAGGAAACTAGAAACTAATAAAACAAAGAAAAGGAACTAATATACTAAATATAAACTATTCTAACTATTCTATCTACAAACTACAAATTACTCTTATAATAACTCAAATCAACTATCTAATTATCAGCTACGATATTTCTTATTCACAAATGTACACTATGAACAACCTACAGATTTGATTAAAACATGCAAAACTCATGCGTTCTCTGCCCTAAGACAGCCAAGAATCTCTTTTTTATTTTTTATATTTTATGAAAAGGAAATAAACATTACTGAAATTAAACAATCTAACATAAATCTAATTAAGATTATATCTAAATTAAAATACTTAATGAAAACAGTAAACAAAAGACTAATTGACCTGGAAATGCTCCAAGTCTACCCTGTGTATGATGACTTCTTAAGCTAGTCGGAGGAATAAATTCACACCGTTTAGTCCTTAAGCTTCTCGTAAACGATTCAGCTATGTTGCTTCTTGAAGTGTATTACAGGAAAAACAAGACATAAAAGAAAATCATAACAATCTTATGATTATAAATTCCTGCAATAAGGGAAACCTGTTATGCAGAAAACTTATATATAACAATTCGATTTATGAAGAAGACAAAGCTATCATTCACAAAATGAATCAACAACTGTTATGTCTTTTATCTATTTGGAAGAAACAAGATATGGATAACAGTAATAAAATTATATCATTTGGATTTGATTTAGATAGCTAAAGTAATCATAAATCATAAACAAAGTGATATACAAAACTTGAAACAAAATGTTGATATATTGAAAAGCAAAAGCTATGACAAAACATCAATTCTGCTCCAGTTGGTATCAGAATTACATATCCTTGTTCTCCCACAACTAAGGATGATGATTATTACAAAAATCATAAGTATATATAGGTTTCTTCACAAGGTAAAAACTTCCTTGTGGATAATATCAAATAGTTTACATAATCTGGGAAAAATCCCCAAAATCTGATTCAAACTTAACAACCTAAGATAAAACCAAATCTAAAATATCTCCTAAACTGTTACAACATGCCCATTTGATCACTGAAATTCGTATGTACCTGAAAGAAGGCAAAAATAAACAAGTTTAAAAGATATTTTGTTAATAAAATGGTAAAAATCTGATCTTGTAGACTAGCTAAAGAATCAGTTGATCCTGTAGCTGGTCTAATTTGAGAACATACATGTTTTAAATCAATTAAAACTAACAGAAATATATTAAAACAAATATTTGATTACTAATTAAAATCAAAGCAAATCATTTAAATCACAACAAACCAAAACTGCTATGCTAATTTAGAACAAACAGTATCTTAATTGAATCTATTTAATCAAAACAAAAATCAAATAAATCTTTGGTATGAATGCAACAAAATCCATCCATATAGAGGCAAAAATCCTACATCCATTTGTTTTGCATATCAATAAATCCATCTAGAATTGAGTGTAGAGAATTAAAGATGAAAAATCTTGTCACCAGATCCAAAGCATACACCAACAGCTTCAGCATTGGCAAAATGGTTATTAGAAAATGTTCCTTGATATTGAATGGCCCTTGAGATAGGCTTCTCGACATTTGCCAAATTCCATGATTTTTCACTGCATTTCTCACATTCCAAATCAAATTTTGTGCCATCCTATCAAAGTATGCATCAATGCACTCCTTGGCCTTTGGATGATCAATCATGTCACCAATAGTGCTCATCAGTTTGCACAGAGCTTCTACATGCTCGGTATCTGGATTTTGGTACTCTCCAAGCAATTTCTTGATGCATTCATGCATTATTCTTACAGTCAACATGCTTCCTTTGTAAAGCTCACTTATCAACCGTATGTTTCCTAGCATTCTCCTGTGCATTGCAGCCTTTTTCTCCTCTCTTTCCTTTCTTGAAATCTTTAAATCGCTATCCCCTGCATTCCTATCAGCTTCTACCTGTTCCATTTCATCCCTTTCAAATTCTTCCTGACAATTGTTCATGAGTTCTCTCTTGAATATAACTTTTTCATTGTCTTTATAAAATTCAGGAAATTCGGCAACTAATTGGACACAAAATTTTGCATACATTTCACAAAATGTTGGCTCCATCAGGGCTTTGTCAAAAATCTGAGATATCACTCCAGTAAGACAAAGTGCAAAATCAATTTTCACTTCTTTGACTTGTACAAAAAGTCTATCCAAGTTTTGAGGTGTTAATTTGTTAAGTATTGATTTTATCTTTCTCTGTTTGGTAATCACACTGGTAGAATATCTGACCCATTTGGTGGGCTGTCAAGATCTGTATTACTGGCATGATCCAAACCAAAAATGTCAACTTGAATAAAACAGCACTACTCACAGTCTCCACTAGGGGTATAATCAAAACCACTGCACTCCAAGCTTTTATAAGCAGAAATTTGAGTGCAAGATCCACCATTATCATCTTCTTCATTCTCAAAATTGGCAAATTGCTTTGTACAATCAATTACAGTGATTTCAGAGACAGATCCATTCCCAAGGGTTCCTGAAACAATGTTGTGTGCTTCTTTCATTTTACCTTTGTGACCTGAATCAAACTCCAATGATGGTCCACCTGGTAGATCAACAGATTCTTTTTGAATACCCTATTGTAGATTCTTTGTTCATTTATCTGGAAACAGAGTAATCTCCTGCTTGAATCCTATGAGAGTTACCTGAGGTTCTATCTTGTCCACATGTAACTCTTTCAGAGCACACTTCTCTCCACTTTGAAGGATCATATGAGAACTCGCCCAAAAGTGGCACATAACGATCAGGCCAATGGATTTGCAGCAAGTCAATGTAATTTGTGCCGAGACGCTTTAAGCTCTTTTCCACGCTTTCTTTAATGTTAGTAGCATCAACGCGTAGTATCTCTGCATTATCACGCAGGTAGTTGGATTGTGTTTTCTTCTTGAGGCCACAAAATCATTGACAATGTCTCAACTCAATCGTGACTTGAGGGAATTCTCAACTACATCTATACGATCAACGCCCAACTCTGAAAACTTGGCGTGATCTGCGTGTTGTGCGATTTATGATTGGAGGTCGAGGATAATTTCATAACATTGTATTCCTACTATATTCTTCTCACCCAGATAGCAAAGTATACAAGGTTCGCACAGGAGAATTCAATCTCTCTATGCCCTCCAGGTCGTCCAGGGAAACCACGACCTCTCAGCCCGGTTGCAGATCATTTTGAGTTTATATCCAGGCCGACTTATTACATGAAATTTTCAAATCCGGTCTCTAAACTCGCACAATCCTCCAAACAACAATAAAAGTATAGATGGGAAGCTCTAGAAATGCCAGAGACTTTCAAAGGTCGTATAAATATAAAGAGGTATCCAGATCTTAATTTCTTCCTCTTTATGCACCAGTCCTAGCTCTGAAAATGTCAAACCATATTAAAAAATGACCAAAGTTACCTCAGTACGATTTATGAATCTAAGGAAACCATCATATTAGCGAGCATGAGCATGGAAAGTGAGGAATAGCTCTATTCCTGGTAAGGAGGCCGGCGTTTATAGCTGTAATATCCCCTATAACACAGCTCAACAATTATATCAATTGGCAGACCAATGAACAATGGTAAGTGCATGCACAATCAATGTTATACCAAAGTTTTTAATCTACCAACAGTCGAATTGAAATCAATACCAAACTCAACTATGCGCCAATGTAACCACCGATATCCATAGCTTAACCAATGTGTCGATATATGTAACCAACATACCAATAGTTACAAAAATAGCCATAGGAATTATATTAAAAAGATATGTATGAATATCCATATATCTTATGAAACTAAAGGTTGAGTAGGCCAAATAAGAAGCCAATCCAAATATTAATGCATTGCAAATTCAATGAAATCCAATCACACAATCGATATAAGAATGTCCAATGAGTATACCAATGCGTGCGAGTGTTATACCATAATGTTCAAACATCCGACACGAAGTTCAAAACCCAAAATCATGTATTCGCCAATGCATTAATCAAACGTTTAACCAAGGTGTCAAATCGATATTACATAAAATTGATATGCCAAGAGCTATGATAAGGATCAACAATAAGGATTACCAAAGATAAATCATGACCCCCATGCAATTCAATGAATCAATGTTTAAGCAAGTCATAAAATGTGAATCCAAAAGCTAAATGTCTTCAATAAAACTGAGTTATATAATCCATCGAAGTATGAAAACCGATCAAAGGATATTGTCGATCATGTAAAGATCAATAAAAAGATAGGCACAATATGCATGATGACACAAAAGATATTGGCAGTTAAGATAATGATCAAAATGTGACCTCGAAAGGAGAAATTTTCATGCTTACGATTGTGAAGACTTAGCGAAGACAAATTTCCAAAAGTCTCAAGAAATGAAAGTTTCGTCTATCTGAAAAATGCGACAAAAACTTGAAGTTCGCAAGACATAGGTGTAGGTAGCTTACAAGAAAATGAAAAAATGTTAATTAGCTGCCAATAGAATCCCAAAATGGACAGCATTGGGGCCTACTGGGACGAGCAAATAGTGGAAAGGATAACGTATTTACTACGTGAGTACAATGACTTGTTCCCAACGAACTTCATAGAAATGAAGGGTATTGCAGGAGAAATTGGAGAGATGAATATCCCTCTTAAACCGGAGTCAATACCTATCAGACACAGGCCTTATAAATTGAACCCCATATACAAGTAGAAATTAAGAGCATAAATTGACAGATTGTTGGAAGCATGAATCATAGAACATGTAGAAGAATCAGAATGGATAAGCCCCATGGTAATTCAGCGGAATAAGGAAGGAGGCATAAGAATATGTGTAGAACTAAGAAATCTCAATGATGCTTTCCTACATGACCCCTTCGCTAGACCCTTTATAGATGAAGTCCTAGAAAATGTGGGAGGTCAGGAAGCATACTCATTCACTGATGGATTCTCAAGCTACCACCAAATGAAGATAGCA
>JASDQU010030768.1:14894-25834 GCA_032191745.1 Picea mariana | reverse complement strand
CTCATTTGGTTATAACAATCATATAAACAAACATGAACAAATCTCTCCTAGATCCACAAATGTCTCATTTGGTTACAACCATGTGCTCACACCTATTAAGTGATATCTCTACAAATCCTCTCACAAATATTTCTTTCATGATTAATCTCCATCCAAGATACTTGAGTAGATCTCCAAATCTTCATCAAATCTTCAAACGGTTGAAGAGGAAATTCGAATTTGAGGCTTGGTGGTCAAGTTTGACTTGGTTGGAGTCTTCAAATACACCTATAAACATCATGAAACTCATCCCGCTTTCATATATAAGTGTAAACATGTCATTTTTCCAATATTTAATCATAAATTCACTCAAAAACACTAAAATAGATGCATTGGAAATAATATGTCTAAAACCCATGTAATCATGAAAACGGTTTAATGTAAGCGTATGGGAAAGTGGAATATGGTTAAAAGTGAAGTGAAAGGTTGGTAAAAAGATGGTACTTTGGCGACCCAACAAAGGTATCATTTTCCTCTCTCCTATTACTTTCCTCTTTTCCTCTTGTTAATTATGTGATTTCCGATGTAGGTTCTTGGCAAAAGAGGCTTTCCTCTATGGCCGTCGGCAATTCTTCTCGAAAAAATGTTTCAGAATTTTGAGTAAGAGGAACATTAAATGAGAGAGGGGAAAATTTCCTGAAGTAGGAATCACAGGAATAATTTCCTAACACAAGGAAATCTGTCGATGAGGGTTCGTTTAGGGTTTCTAAGTCAGTGATGGTATGTTTTAGATATATTTCCCTATCAATTCTAATCATGTTTTTGTGTCCCTTTAAGGGTATCCAAAGGTGCGCCCAGTCCATGCTAAATTAGTCATTTAAATTTTCAGACCAATCTCAACTAAATAACAATCCATAGGATTTTGGGATATCTACTACAATGATGTCAATCACTTGCACAAATTTAGGATGCGTCGCTATTCTGATCATTACATCTTTGAGTTCTCCCATGAATTTCACCTGGGTTCTGTCCAATTGTATTACATGTTTATCTCTTTTGAGAGGAACGACGTATAATTGTTTTCAAATAAACAAGGGCATAACATTAGAAGATGCTCCTGAGTCGACCAAACAATTATGGAGGTTTCTGTTGAAGACTTCAAATGTTAAGAGGAACAGTGGGACAAAAGGTTTTCCCTTGTTATCTTCAGAGCATGCATTCATAGTTGGTTTATTCCCTAGATCTGTGGGAGTTGGATTCCTTCCCTGATTAATGCTTGTCGTAGGATTTTCTACTGATTTCAAATCTTGTAACAGGAAATTCTTTTGCTGAGGGATTCTACATATGTCCATGACTGATATATTAGCCTTCAACTTCTTCAAATCTTCTACTACGTTGTAATCCATCTTGGGAGAGTCTCATGTATGTATGTTTATAGGGTTTCTTCGGGGAGCAAAAGGTGCTTTCGGGTGATCAGGGGTTGGTTTCCCCCCCAAATTTTGGGTATTAGTAAGGTTTTCTGAGACCATTTGACCCCTACTTCGTGTTTTCACAGCCAAGATTTATGTGGGTGGTTCCTGGACTTCACATAGTTCATTGGAGGCATAAGTAAATCAACATCCCATATCAACATGGTTGTTTCTTCCGATGGGTCAACCTCTTCCTGATCGACGGTATTTATAGTTGACCCACTTGGTTGTTCGGTTAGGGAGACCTCATCTAGAAGCCTATTGGCTCTCAAATTCATGGCATGCACCCATTGAGGGAAGTCTCTTTCAGAGTGGTTCTCTTGGTGATAAGTGCAGAAAGAGTCGGATGCTACATTTCCCAAATCGATGTTTAAGTTGGATGGGGGAGGTTCATTTTATTTGAACGGTGGATTCCTTTTAAATAAAGGATTATAGGGCCTTTGGCCTTGGTTTCCCTCCCCTGCACTTCTCTTCATGTCTATGATTTTGTTTGATATTTTTTTTACCATGCGTTGTAGGTCCTCTATGTCCCCACTTCCCTTTTCAGGAGCTTGTTCTGCTTGTTTCCCTCAGGGTCTAGTAAGAAATAGTCCTCTATGGGGAAGAGGTTGAGCTTATTTCTTAACTAAGGATACTTGACTTTCTTTTCATCCTTTCATTTGGAAATATATCATTTTGGATTCTTAAAAATTCTCAGCCAGGGTTTGTTTGGTAGCCCTCTTCACAAGCATGGAAATAGAAGATGGGAGAGCATTAACATGTACTTCGATTTGCAATTCCTGAGTAGGTTTAGCTTCAAGCTGGAATTTGTTTAAGATGGTGAAAAATATTTGATTAAAGTGTTTGACCCTTTCCTTGGAACTCATGGTGGCGGAAAACAACTTAGCCATAAAATATCTTGTAATAGTTTCTTCTGCAAATTTATCCAGAAAATCCCTTTGAAACCTCGTCCAACTAGTTATGGATCCTACAGGTAGATTAAAATACCACGTGGAAGATGAATTCACAAAAGTGTAGGGGAAAATCCTACAAACTATGTCTTCATGTTGGACATCCATCAGTTTTATATCTAGTATGAATTTATTGATATGGTCTTCAGGTAATCCTTAGGTTTCATGGTCAAATTTAGGAAGTAACTTCTCTGGATGTCGGGGAAGGTTATGTACTCGTCCAGGGATGGCCAAAGAATATCTGGCTAACCAAGGTTGATTGTTCTGTGGTGGATTTCCCCTTTATTCATCATGTTCGTTATGATCTTCCATATCTTCAGACCCTAAAACTAAATGTTATGAGTTAAACCCTTCTTCTTCCGAAAAATCATCCGTCTCAGAGATGTTGTCCATTGGTGTTTTATGGATAAGGTAAAGAGGATGTTCAATTTAGGTGAGAGAGAAATCTATCAGGTCTTCTACTGTGTGCACAAAAACCTGGTCGGGGGTATTGACCACTGGTCTGCTTACTTGTTTTCTTCGAGGAAGTATTGGAGCTAAAGACAGCGTACCAATATATCAGGCGTACACTATTGTGATTCTTTTGAATTGATTCAATTCCTCATGAGGGAGAGATTAAGGTATGTCCGGGTACATGCATTCTTCCTCGTCTTGGGGTGAGTTACTCATTTTAGGAGTACTCAATGTGTGTGGGATGTCTTGGGAATGACTAGCCATGCATGTGAGATTTTTTGAATCTACATGTTGTCTGAGATATTATGCGAAATATGTATTGAACCATTCATTCTTCAGGCCCTCCTTCTAGCGCTAATTCTATTGATGGGTCTTGAATCCCTTTAACTCAACAACAGGAACCAAACTTTCCACCGATGCCCAATTAGACTCTGCAACATTTAATGGTGGAATGGTTCTCCATATCTTGCGATCCGACCAATTTATCGATGAGCTTTACGTTTTCTTGTGAAGGCCTCTCCTTCAGTTTTGACGTTCTCTCTTTTTTTATTTTCTCTTAGATAGGACTGATATAAGATGGACAGTCGGTATAAACCAATTAGGTAACAAAACATGAACAAGTTTAACTATTGGAGAAGATGTTGAGCTTGGGATAACCCTTTACTCAAGCATGCAGACAACGATTGTCTACCACATGCCTAGTACTATTATGTTAACCATGCGGGTATTCCGATTACTGACTGAGATACAATTTATCATAAGAAAAAACATGCATGTGATAAACRATGGAAAGTAAAATAATTCACTCAACTCTAATCATCAATCACATAATAACAAAATGATTAATTTTCATCATTAAGAAAGAACTGTAAAACATTGCATCAGATAACTTATCAATAGATTTAATAGCTCTTACTCGTTGCTGCATCCATTCATGAGAYGAAATATGAAATAATTCTTCTCCACATCCAATCATACACACATTTGATGAAAAMACAACTTTTGTCTCTGGTCCCAAAAGGACTTCTCAATTAAAGGCAGCTCYGAAATAGTTCTTAACAAAACCAAAAAATGATATTTTCTTGCAACAACCATCGACCCTTAACTAATCGGTCGATTMTCTTATTTATAACATAAAAWTAACTAAAAATAACAACCAAAGTGTAGATAATAAAAAAAAAAATCGCCACATGGCATTCTCTCCTATGAGTTTTTCTATGAGTCATCTCAAGATGTCACTTAAGAGGGTGACTCTACTCGTACTCTGACCACTTGATGAACAGATCCTCGCAAGTGTTGGCATATGGGAATCTATGTTGTTCCATCGAGTCCAAGGGAATATCTCTTATCTCTATCGCATGTGCCCGATACTTGACTATACTTGCACTTAATTGTTGCATCATATCCCGATCTTTGATCGGGTGTTCCATAAATTGTCGCACCTAACCTAGCGTCGTGTCTGTCACCTTTTCCATTTCTTTGGCCCATGTTGAATCTTTCTTGGTGTGTGATCTGACTATGTCGCACAAGTCAACAAAGTCACCGGGCATGGAAAACTCGAGGAGTCCGATGTCTTTCATCACCCGATTGATTTTGATCCATTTTTTCTCTCACTTGGCCCATTTTTCTTGGACTTATCGATGGGGTTCTCAGGACATATTGAACCAATATTCAGGTGATTTCCTTATGCGGTCAATGTTCCTTTCATTAGCACCCGGATGTCGTGCTCTTCGACGTCTCAACCTTTTTGCACCACACTGATATATTCGATTCTTTCCACGGCCTGTTGTTATTTCTCGTACCACATCTCCATGTCTTTGCACGTCACAAGTTCCATGAGTGTATCTTCTTGAAGCTCGGCTATCCTTGCAGTGAATAGGTTTCGTTCATCTGTAAACTTGTTGTAGGCCTCTTTGAATTCGTTCCTTAGGTACACCGCGGCTTATGTAGTGTCGTGTAATACTTTGCCAAGTGGCACAAGAGTTCCAATTCCTTTAAAGTGGCTGCCAGATCCTCTTCATATCTTTTAGCTCTATCTAGGGTGGTATCCATGATCTCCATCCCTATGATGAAGAGTTCGGATGTCTTATCATGCTCGGTGTTGATCATATTTTCCTCCGTGGTGATGAGGATGGAGCAATCCAGAGTAATCCTCCTCTTCTTGGTGGTTGTTTGAACGATAGCCTTCCTTTTCTGATCATAATATATAGCATGTATGTCGGCTACTTAGTCCATAGGTTTAAGAATCTGATGATCCCCCCATGTGAGTGTATTTCCTAGACTCTCGACGATATATACTTGTTCAGGGTTGGGTTCGTGAACTTCCTCCCTCTGCTCTGAAGGCCTGAATTTTGTCTGTCAATCATCGGGGGTTTGAGTATCAATTGAAACTGAGGCATAGGGAGTATGTTTGGTACTTACTTGATCATCATTCATTGAAATGTCAATTATCTACTAGGGAACTTCTTCATTTTGTTCGCCCAACCTCAGTCCATATTTCGGACTGTCTGCTTGTGTTTGTGGTGCATTGGGAAACTTAGTATATAAGACACTCTCGACTTCTTGTTTGATCTGTGGGAGCCCTTGAATATGAGAATCAAGAACTGGGGAAGATGTTTTCTCTGGATCTTTTTCCTCTTCAATATGCACAGGGGTCACAAGGGACACCTCTGAGCTCTCATCATCATCATATATTTTAATTAGCTCACTTAAGGGGTTTGATGGACTTGTCCTCCCTGATGTTTCAACTATCTCTGGTTGAGACAAAACACCTTTCTGTGATCCATTCGATGGCATTTCAAACTCAGGGTTGTCTAACCCAGTAATTTCATCAAGGTCTATGAATTCAGGGCCGCTTGGGCCTGTCTGACTTCTATTCAAAATGTCTGCAATGAGCCCTATCATGTTTATGAGGTCCGGGTCATCTTGCAGCTGATCAATTATCCATTGTGAATGATATAACATGATTAACCCCCTCTCCCGTGCATCCTGAGCGATGGGGGTACCTCTACCTTGCACCAGAGCTACTTGGGGAATTTCTGCTGCTTCGGCCGCTACTTGGGGAACTGATGCTTCAGCCGCTAGAATTTCTTATCTAGATCTAAGGGCCTCTTAACCTAATTCTTCTATGGTCATTTCTTGCTCGTCCAGACTCATGGCTCCAAACTTAGTCATTTTTGGATCGAACATCCGTACCACCACTTTGTCCCAGTCCTAGGAATTTTCTGTGAACATATCATCTTTGAATTTGTCGTGGGAATATGGCCAGTAGGACGACACTTGAGAGGCATGTTTTAGGACTAGACACTTTGGGTCATTCTTGCGGAACCTATCGGTATGGAATCAAAAATCTAGTTGGTTCAACCCTTCTTGCTTGGCTTGGGCAATGTCTTTCACTAGGTAGAAGCCGACATGGAATCTGTATGGTATAAACTCTTGCTTCTTATCTTTGACTAGGGTAGCATTGTAACCTTGTAGGATGGTCTAGTAGCATATCTCTCCCACCACAATTTGGTCAGGGACATGTGCTGGTAGGATATGAGGTGCTTCGATGGCCCCGAATACCCTAATTTAGGTATCCCATTCATCCAGATACCAATGACCGACCTTGGATATCACCTTTTTGGACACAATTGATAGTCTTGGACACTCTTTCTTGAAAATAATAAATGAATGCGTGCGATGAATTCATCACAGATGAGGGAGTAGTATTTTTTGTACCTGTTCTCCCACAGGATGTTGAAATACACATGGACCGAGAGCTCTGCGACGTGCCAGCTTAAGTTCATGCCAATGAAGATGTTTCTGGCACACAGGACGTCCAACAAGTATGACGCCATATAGAAGGTTGGATTCTCCCCTTCTTTTGGTGTCCAAATCTGTTGTATGTAGATGCTCAACTGCTTTGAAATGATGGCTCCCAATTGAAGCCGCTCCTAGAGATAGCTATTGTGTACGCTAGAGGCATCCACGCCTCTAAAAACCTGGAGTAGTCTTTCTCACCATACAACCGACAGATGAGTGACATTAGGACGATGTATGGTTCTCTTAGGTTGGTCGTTTGGTACCAGATGGAGGTCTGGTTGGTGAATTTATTATATTCTCACCACCATGAGGCCATCACCCAACTGGTTTCATGGCGCTCGTAAAATTTCACAACGAAATTAGTATTCATTCACTCCTCCGGGTATCTAATCTTGTAGTACTTCTGGACCTCCAACAGAAGGAAAAATCTGACACATCCACCATTGTCATCATTGATTAGGTACTTCTGTGTGTCAGTGTGGTTGATGAGCCATTACAATAGCTCTATACAAGGAAACATCGGGTTCCTCTTGCTACCATGTGTAGGTATGACCGTCGGATATTCAGGAATACTTGGTCGTCGAGCACTCTCACATCTAGGCCACTGTGTGGGTTGTATTYAGGTAATTCCTCCCAGATGATMTTCTTGAAGAGTTCTCCACAATGTGATAGTGTCGTCTTGGTCCCTATGCTAKCCTCTRTGTYTCCAAAGGCCAGAGGTTGAATGAAATCCTTCTTGGTGGATGTTTTTATAACCGGTTCTGGTCTTGGAGCAAATTCTAGTTGTTTCTCCACCCCTAGAGAAGATC
Organism: Picea mariana; assembly: GCA_032191745.1. Lineage (NCBI taxonomy): Eukaryota > Viridiplantae > Streptophyta > Pinopsida > Pinales > Pinaceae > Picea > Picea mariana. Next base: position 18,370 of record JASDQU010030768.1, on the reverse strand, counting down.
CTTCTCTGACCTTTGGTTCCTTTAGCTTTGGCGCTCTCAAAGATCACCTGGTGGTTTGTTTTCATGGAGGCATTGTTCCTACAATCAAAACAAATCGTTTAGAGACTACGTACAGAGAAACACTGGATAAAATACATATATGAAGGGTAAGCACAAAAATCTAGACTGGTACATACCTGTAAAGCTTGCTAACTGGTTATTTGTTACTCACAAGATCTCGGCTACTTTGAATTTCTCATTTCATTCCTATGGATGCTCTAAAACTCCTTTATGCGCAAAATGGTTTCGTTTACAGTGGCTTAAGAGAATTTAAATGGGGAATATCTTACCATGTCGCATCAACCAATTAATTTGGGTGATGAGTGAAATTCAAACAAATCTGCAGCAAAATCTCTACAGATTTAATTCATTGTGGGTTGATGACGAAGGAACAAAGGGTTATGTGTTCTATCAATAATTTCAAACGACCCTTTTTATTCACACACAAAGTAGCAACTAATGTAAGACTTGGAATTAATTAGTCCCTTAAATTCTCTGAATCTAAATGTATCTAGCGCTAAAACGTCCCATCGTATCACTTTCCTAGTGGGTGGATCGGGGATCGACAATGTGTTATGGATGTTCTCATTGATATCCTTCTACAAAAAACCTCTGACGCTGATCAATTTCATCGTACGGYGCTAACGTGGTGAAACTGGCTTGGGACACGTGGCAATGAAGACCGGTGACTTAAMTCGCAAGTATTAGTCGGAKTCGGGACTTTCTTCAAGTTGTGYGTTCTTAAACTAAATCTAGGATCGTTGACATCGAAAAGGTATCGGGGATAGACGATCAGGGATAAACCTATTGCGTATTTTCCTTTGGGTTAGTGTCTTCGAAAAAAAWTTCCAATGTCGAAACGCTTTGAGAATCGGTGATCAAGGAAAACTCTTTAGCGTGGTCGCAATGTTTATCGTGATTCGGTTTTCTCTAATTCCGACAAGCACGTCGGGTATTGGCTATAAACGATATCATTTCCTTTCCTTTTAAACGTTACTCCCTTCACCTTTAACCGATGCTGAAGGGGATCGAATGTCGACAATCTCTGTATGTGATACTTGTCGTGAAACAAAAAAAATCCTTTTGTTGATACCGGTGAAGATCAACGCTTGGCAATTGAGGTTTTCTGAGTGATTCATTTTTACCCTTTAAGTTCTTCCGATGCCAAATATTTGAGCGCGTCGGGTGAAGTGTTTTGGATGTTGATTCCTTATTTAAGTGTTAATTATTTTTAATTTATGGGGTTTTATAGAGTTACAAAAACCTGAATAGCTGATGAGAGTCAAGAGAACAAGCAAAAACAAAACATTTCTCAAAAGAGAAATCGAATTCAGATAGTGAAAAGACCAAGTGGTACCAAAAAAGTGAAAAATTGACATAGGATTTTAGGGTGTGTTGAGTGCTCAACAGGTTCTTATTGATTGATTCTGCCCCTCTGTTCCCCTATAGATAGTAGTTTTCAGAGTATCTGATTATGATTCCTTTGTCTAGAGTAAAATCTGTTAATAGGGTGGAAGAAAATTAAGTGGAATTATTAGGAAAAAAAGGATGGAATGCATACCAAACCTTGTGATCAGTTGTTGTTCTATAAATTGGATCACCACCTTTTTGTTTGCATGAGTCAGAGGGACAGCCTCTGCCCATTTCATGAAATAGTCTGTGGCAGTCAATATGTACCTATGTTGTTTTGAAAAGATCGATGTAATTTATCCTATGATATATAACCCCCGTTGCTTGAATGGCCTGGAGATGACCACATGTTGGAGTGGTACAACTTCTCTCTTTTCCCTCTCTGTGCTTATTTGACAAGTTTTATAGTTCCTAGAGTATGTGTGAGCGTCTCTTAACAGAGTAGGATAGTAATAGTCGATTCTCAATATTTTGTGAGCGGTGGTATATTCCCTACGAAGTGTTCACTTGCAGGACCATCATGGATCTCCTTCGGAACCTTGTCTGTGTCTTTTTGTTCAAGACATCTTAAAATTAACCCATCATAATTAACGCGGAAGAGCACCGAATTTATGAGAAGATACTGTGTCGATTTTAGTCTAAGAGCCCTCCTTTCCTTAGGTTTTAGGTTTTCTGGGAAAGTCCCATGGTGCACGGGATAAGATAATTTACTATACCAAGACTCCTTCTTTAGGGATACATATGAATCTTCACTATACCATAATTCCAATTCATTCTCCCACCCAAGATCTTCATTTATTTGGTTCTAGGCTTCAGCTTCAAGTTACATAATTCTTGTACCTTAACTAGTTTGACAAGTTTTATATCGAGATCAAATTCTTGGACCAATGCCATCCAGTTCCCTCTTATTTCCCCCATATCCTGCTGAGTGAATAGGGATCAGAATGTGGGTTGAGGCACAATGAATTTGGTGTGGTTCTTTAGGATGTAATATCTGAAGTGTTTCACTTCCTTGTACACCACATAAGCCTGCTTGTCTATAGTAGGGTAATTTAGTTCGGCCCCTTGGATATTAGTGCTCATAAAGGAGACTAGGGCCTCCTTGTTGTCATCATCCTTCTGAGTCAATACTGGAGCTAACGTTGGTCAGAGGCAAAAGTGTAGAGGAGAAAATATTTTCTAAAGTCAGGACTTCGCAACACTGGAGCTTGATATATTGCAATCTTAATATTGTTGAAATAAATTTTTCATTCATCATCCCACTTAAATTCAACATATTTGCAGCTCATTTTTTGTAAGGGTTTGATATTTTCAGCGAAATCAGGGGTGAAATTTCTCACAAAATTGATTTTCCTAAAGAATGATTGCATATCCTTTTTGTTGCAGGGTAATGGAAGCTGAGTTATTTCCGTAATTCATTCTGGGTGTATGTGAATTTCTTCTTGAGATATAATATGACCTAGTAGTTTCCCTTCTTCGACACCAAAGATAGTCTTCTTAGGGTTTCAGGATATACCATATTTCCTACACCTTTCGAAAATCTAGGTTAGGTGTTAGATGTGATATTCTCTATTCTTTGAATATATAGTCACGTCGTCCAGGTAAACTATTACACATTTGTTGATTAGTCCCTAAAAATCCACTTCCATGGCCCTTTGGAAGGTTTCCCATGCATTTATTAGCCCAAAGGGCATGCATTTATAAGAAAAGGTTCCCCACTTTGTTTAGAAGGTAGTTTTCAATCATTCTTCCTCTGAAACTAGAACTTGGTTATAACCTAAAAAACCATCCAACATAGAAAAGACCTCATAACCAGACAGATTTTGCAAGAGTTTCTCCATCGGTGGGATTGAGTAGTTGTCATTTTCGGATGATCTATTGAGGTTTCTGAAATCCAAACACAGGAATATCTCCCCAAACATTTTCCTGACCGAAACCAGATTTTCCACCCAAGCAGTGTGTCTACCCTGAAAGATAATTTTAGCATCTAGTAATTTTTTTAACTCCTGACACATGAGGGGTTCTAT
>JASDQU010030766.1:4081-21711 GCA_032191745.1 Picea mariana | reverse complement strand
CACTTAGCTCCTTCTCTTAGCCTCACCCGTTATCCTTCTCTCAACCCTGAAGTTTCATGAGTAGGATTAGTGTAGAATGTACAGTAAGTAGAAGAATATCTATTTGGCACAATTTTCCTTTTTGAAAACACAACATACAATCTACTCACACGGGTGGATTAGATGGATTGACAAATTTTCAGATTCCTGAGATTTTCAATGTAGGTCGAAGTTATGGCTTACATTCATCATGTTGTCTCTTGCAGGGACCTCACATAATACTGACCTCAACTACATGTCGCTACATTATATTGAAGAGTCAAGCAATAATATTTGAATATATCACCCTTAGACTTGGAGCGTAAGAAGAGATGATGTCACATCACAAAAGGCACATCAATAGTATGGTGGATCTGAACTATTATCTCTCCATCTCTGGGACTTCACCATAATTGTATACTTATTCNAAACACAACATACAATCCACTCACACGGGTGGATTAGATGGATTGACAAATTTTCAGATTCCTGAGATTTTCAATGCAGGTCAAAGTTATGGCTTACATTCATCATGTTGTCTCTTGCAGGGACCTCACATAATACTGACCTCAACTACATGTCGCTACATTATATTGAAGAGTCAAGCAATAATATTTGAATATATCACCCTTAGACTTGAAGCGTAAGAAGAGATGATGTCACATTACAAAAGGCACATCACTAGTATGGTGGATCTGAACTATTATCTCTCCATCTATGGGACTTCACCATAATTGTATACTTATTCCATAATCAATCTCAATGGTTGGTTCTCTGTCTCCCCCCCCCCCTCCTAACCATTTCCCACTCTATATATATCCACTTCTACCCATGCAATCATTGGATAAATTCTTCACATCCCATGGTCTCTCGCCTCTACCTGTCAACCCTATCCCTGACCTCTCATAACCCATTGTTATCCTTCCACTTTTTAATAATCCTACAATCCATCGATTCAATTCCCCTATCATGGCCCCATGCACAGACATTTTGGGAAATGCAATTCCTAGTTCGGTCATCCAACCTGAGAACCCATTGTCTAGTTTTCACAAATATTGACATTTCATCATGAACTAGTAGGCAGAGGTCCCACTCTCCTATTCTCCCACAAGATCCTACCTTGGTCCTCGCAGTTCCTTGAACTATGCTTCGAGGCTGTGGTAGTTCTCCAGCTCTCTAGGCCCGAAGTTGGTTTTCTTATCATCATGGATAATCACCCTTTTTGAAGGAGAGAGACCAATCCTATGGATTCTTAGTTCCACCAAGATAGGGGGGTCCTCATATTCTGATTATATTTCCATAACAAAAAAAGAAAGCATAGGATGATGCTCTCTCTTGATGGAATTTAAATTCATTTAGGAGGTCAATGTTTGGATGGTGGGCTTTAAATAGATCCCTCATTCATCACCACAGACACCTTCGAAGGGGAAGAGTCTTGCATCTGACCAAACAAATTACATATCCATTTCTTACCTTGGGTCCTACTCGATTCATTCCATGACATGTGTCAGGTTGCAACTACACCTTGGACAAATAATTTGTTCTTACTCAAACTCAACTACAATAACAACTTGGTTTGATACTTTGGTCTACCAATGATGATGATTTTCTCTTACTCAAGATATTTGCAATGGTCACTCCATGAGGCAGTTGGCTCGAGGATGAGCCAAGTAATAGTGGTGCGGGCCTATTAGCACCCAAATTTTTGGGTTAATATCGTGCACATGCACAAATAAATTTATGCATGCTCATTCTAGTTTTGCACACACCCAAGAAGATGTGCGAGGATTGACAAGAAGTGCACATCAAACCAAGTTTTGACAAGTTTTGTTATTCTACGTTAAAAACCAATCTTGCCAGTGTGCCTCGATTCAATTTTTGGATGCACACCATAAATCAAGAAGGCGCATGCTAGAATTGAGAAAGGAATCATCAAGAGATCTCTCTGAATGATTACTGCCAGCATCACAAGGGAATGTGCAGCAGAAAAAAGATGAATTGGAAAGGTATTTAAGATTGCCTCGATTCCAAAAAGGATATGTGGAATGCAAGAAGGTGATAGAAGCATGTGATATTGTTAGTCAGTAGAGCGAGTGGAGCAGAATTGACAGAGATAGAGCTCCCAAGTTGATAAATATATAAAAGGAAGAAAGGATGACAAAGAAAAGGTTGTTGTTAATGTTGAGTTGATTCACTAGGTCATTGTTGTTGTCTATTGTTGAAGATATTTCTATGAGTCTATGTGGTATTGTAATGATGTAATGCTTCTGATTCCAAGTCTGAGGATGTCATATGTCTAATTTCTAAAAGGATGTGCATGGCACAATGTATTGTAAATCTAGGGAATTATCTATACATGACATAAGACTTTGTTGTTGTCAAGTATGTTTTTCTTAATGCATACATGTGTTTGATGGAATGAGGAGAGTAATAAAGTTGCATTGATTATGATCTATCATGTGTTACTCATGTGATATTCGGATATGTGTGTGTATTATTTTTTCATATTAATAATAGTAAACATTCTTCTACATAATGTTTGAATGTCATCCTACATGGATCGTTGAGTGTTTATTCCTTCATCCTCGACACAAGACCAGATCGTCTATGTGATCCTCATAGTGTCTTGGGTGAGACTCGGTGAAGGGTGTGTGCAAGCGTGAAAAATCCCAACAAATTCTCTACATGCCAAATGAGCATTTCTCCAAATTGGAATATAACTTTTGTTTCCTCAAAGTACTCAAGATATGATAAATGTGCTACAAATTTTCTATCGAAGTTTTGTTGAAGATGAGGATGTCATCCAAATATACAACCACAAAAGAGTTTGTGAACAGTTATAAGGTATTATCCATCATCCTCATGAATGTTTCTAGAGCATTACTCAAGCCAAAAGCACCAACTTCTCAAAAAGGATTTATTTATACTTGAAGGCAGTCTTCCATACATATGTTTGTTCAATCGAGACTTGGTGGTAGCCTGACTTCAAATCAATATTACAAAAGAACTTGGCACCCTTAAGTTGATCAAGAAGATCATCAATTTATGGAATTGGGTATCAATTCTTAACAGTATTGATTTCGTTTAAGGCTTTATAATCAATACAGATTCTCCATGTCCCATCCTTCTTTTTCACCAATATAATTTTGGCTCCCACAAGGCGAGGGGCTTAGTTGAATTTTTCCCTTTTGGGTGAACTCATGAATTTGACATTTTATTTCTTCATTCTATAGAAGAGAGAATATGGGTATTAGGCCATTAGGTAAAGCATCACTACGTATCATGTCAATTAAATGTTTGACCTAACATTGCAGAGGTATCCTTGCAAGTGAAGTGATGATATACATATATTCCTCTAGAGTCATGTCCATCTGCTTCTACTACATAAAGAGGCCCCTTACTAAGGTGGTGTAAATAGGAGTGACCTTCCATTCACCTTTCTACCAAACCATGAAGAGGACATTTTTTTGGTCTAAGAGATTACCTTTCGGCACTATTTTGACAATATTAAGGAAACTACAATAGTTGGGACTACCTATGGTACCCTAAGATATCGCCTCCCAAGGTAACAATGATGTTATGAGGCCTAGACTCATAAACAACATGGTGTTTATACATCTAGGGTTTTCCTAAAATAACATCAAAAACTTCAAGTGGGGAACATCACATCGTACCTCATCTTTAAAGGGGTTGATGCCATAGGACAGGAAAGATTGTTGGTTAATGCAGATGTCTCATTCCTGGCTCAATCAACCAATGGTGTATGGTTACGGGTGTAGCATTGTCAACAAATTAAATATATTTATGACCTAAATCAATATTAGGTTATTTTGGATATTGTTGTCAACAATGAAATGTATTGGAGTCGCCTTCACCCATAAATATGAATGGAAGAGGTGCAGCCCCTCCTTGGGATCCTCTGAATCTTCCAGTTGGATCTTTGTTGTTAAATGGTAGAACTAGGTTCTGCATCAATGATTGGATTTTCCTTATCCTACTTTGAATTAGATTATGAGCTAGAGTCCAATTATTTTTATTTTTTTCATCCAACAATTATTTTTTCGAGTGACATTCATCAGTGTTGTTCCAGGGGATTTTKTGGAACTCACACCACTTTCTAGTGTCCTTCTTCAACTTTCCATTACCCTTCTTTTCCTATAGATTGGATTGGTTTTATTAAGGTTGGTTATCCTTTGTCTATCATTTTCTATGTGATTTGGGGCAACCTTTACCATGCTTCTATTCTCGTGGATTATTAGACCCRAACTCTCTCTTATTCATATGCTTAAATTTTTGCTYGATTTTGACAGTGTATTGATAAGAAGCTCCTAGTGAAGAGACRTCCAAGAAATCCATCTATGTTTTGATGTACCTGTGAAGGCCACTATGGTACTTCAAATATAGGTTCCACTGGGAGTATCTAATACCCARCTTTGAGCATAAGGTATGGAAGATATCAWTGTACTCTATAACCATCTAGTCTCTCTCCTGACAAAGAGTTGTCCATCTCGTGTACTAGTCATCATATTTCCCAATGGGGTATAATTCTTGCTTTATGGCATCAACAAAAGCACACTAAGTGGGTTATATCCAAAATTTTGTAGACTAATTTCCATCATGTCTCTCACAKTAAACCTTCCCACCAATATTTGACATGGGGAAGGGCCTTAATGAGTGMAAAACTGATATTTTCAATGTCTGGAAAATTTTGAACAAAGTAATAACCCTCTAACAAATTTAACCATTTATCCAAAGAATCTGCATCCCTATTTTATTCAAATAAAGGAATGTCAAAGTTAATTTGTACCTTGAATTATATTGAACCTATGAAATGGTTTCTTGTTAAAAGTGTATCAGCTGCCATTGCCAGTCATTGAAGGATTCCGTTGAAACTTTCCATCATTGCATTCCTCTGTCACAAGAGGACTTCCTTGAGAAATAACTTGATACGATATCTTGCTCTATCATATCTCTTTTCATCTTCCATGGGAATCTTCTTGGGAAGGAAAGAGTGGTATTCCCTAGGAAAAATTAGTTCGATATGCAACTCTCTATACCCTAACTTCATTGGGGACATGCACCGAGAAACAACAAAGAGAATATTTCTCGGATACCACTGATCTATATTGTATAGAGAAAGAAATGAAAGGTAGGAATATGAATGGAAACACATGCATAGAAATATTGTAGGGAGCATAATAATACATTAAGAATCGGATTCTATTATTAAATGAAATAGGAAAAGACTTTGAAATTATAAGCAATATAAACCAGCGAGAATGGTGGTAGATTATCTCTTAAGAGAGAGGCGTCATCTACACTCATTCATAAGAAGACATTACAAGAATCTAGAATGGAATTTTTAACACAAATTTTTAAACCCTAATAGGAAAAAAATGCAAATATCCAAAACTCTAATCATATGAGACGAAGCACCAGAAGGATTGTGGGCCCCAAGGTGGCTAGTTGACACGTCAACTTCCTAGGGGTATAACAATTTCATATAATATCCATTTGGGGCACATAGTAGCTCGTTTGAAAGATCTAAACCTAGGCACTTGAATGGACAAAAAAATCATTTAAGGCCCCAAAAAAGCCCCGAATTTTTAGGACCTAAAAAAATATAGATAAAAAAACTACCACAATGGAGAAGTGTGTTGAGTCAGTGGAAGAGGTGGGTGGCCACCAATGTCCACCTATATCAATTCCACAGAAGAAAAGGAATCATCCCAAGGAGGGTCTTTGGAGCCAATTTGTCTTCATGAAACCACTTTAGTAGGTGTTGACTTTACTTTGCCTTTCTATTTGATCAATACAGTGTTCATGATCTTATTTCCTTATTCATGTTTAATGATTTTTATTTTTCATATTTGGATATTATTTCACATAAGTTAGGTATTTATTTGCATGATCATTATTATGGTTTTTAATTATAGTATCATTTCCATTTTGTGTGTTTTTTATTCACAACCATCAAGTAAATATGTTTTCTCACCCTTGTGACAATATCCCACCAACTAACATAACTCAACTTATGGGAAGCATATATTTCTCATATGAAATCCAATTGATGTGATTTTTGTGTTGTTAGAAAGATCTCAACATGTAAAACAATTTAGATATGTTGTGAACTTTGTTCACAAAGTTTTGACGTCCCAAAAAAATGTTTAATTATTGAAATGGGATCTATACATTTCTAGACCACATATCACAAAAATAGGACATGCCCCTGAAGTGTCCCCTACAAGCCAATAGCTCCAATTGTTCCACCCAAAAAGTACCAAAATACATGAAACTTTATATAGAGATCAATTTTAGATCATACCACCCCATTTTGGGAAGCCTTTGGTCCCAAAAACATTTTTTGAAGGAGATGAAGAAATATTTCCTCTACCTTATCTTGAGTGTACCATTTTGTCTCACCAAGAATTTGTCCTTTCAACCCAATCTGTCANTACAAGCCAATAGCTCCAATTGTTCCACCCAAAAAGTACCAAAATACATGAAACTTTATATAGAGATCAATTTTAGATCATACCACCCCATTTTGGGAGGCCTTTGGTCCCAAAAACATTTTTTGAAGGAGATGAAGAAATATTTCCTCTACCTTATCTTGAGTGTACCATTTTGTCTCACCAAGAATTTGTCCTTTCAACCCAATCTGTCAAAGCTCATGTTGCCCCTATCTAGTTGTCTTGAATTATTTTACAAAATTATATCCTTTTATAATTCTTCCTGAGATTCTAATGATGAATCCTCTATGGTAGTTAATACTTGCATGTCAATTTCCAAGTCTAACATGAAATGATCATAGAGTTTAATATTTTCCATATTCTCTACTAAGTACATGCACACATATGGAGGTAGACTGAGTCTGTAGGAATTATCACCTACCTTCTCTAACACTTCAAAAGGATCATATTAAAATACTTAATCTTCTTTCTATGACATCGTATGGAATTTATTTATCAAGATGCAAACATACTTTATCTCCCACCTTAAATTTCTTCTCAATTATGTGTTGGTCATTCTAGGCCTTGTATTTTTCCTATGACTTATTCAATGTTTCCTATACTTGCAAATGGATATGGTTGATCTTATCAATGAATTTTTCCACCGTCAATTATTCTCTTATGGTGTCTTCCTTCACACTTCCTTGCTATCCATATACAACATAGAAGGGTGAAGGTGGAAAATATCCAAAGAAATTTTCAGAGAGTGACATACTAGTGGAAGTGTCAACTACTCTATTATAAGAGTGATAAAGTAAATCAAAATTCCATTCTAGGTCCTTGGATGCTTCTGATTATCACCCCCAAAAATTTGAGTGTCCTATTCATTATTTATGTCTACTGATATTTCTATGGATGGAAAGTTGTAGATATCTTCTTAGTGTTTATATTCTCCCAAAATGTAGTCCAAAAGGCACTGATAAATCTAGTATCTCTATATAAAGTGATGCTCCTTGGTTTTCCAAAGTGCACCAAGACCTTTTAAAAGAACATGTTTGTTGCATCATGTCCCTTGATGGTATTTTACAAGGAATGATAATGATCATCTTACTAAACCTTTCCACGACCACATATGCATAGTCATGTCCCCTCTTTGATCTTAGCAAATGACCCATGAAATCCATGTAGATTCTCTCCCGTGGTCTAGTAGGTACAAGTAATGGATGGTATAAACATTGTTTCATATTATTGAGCTTGTTGGTACATTAAAGTGTGCATCCTCTAATAAACTAACCTACACCTTCTTACATTTTGGGCCATGTTGGCCCTTGACCAAGATTTTAGAAAACATTGGTCATGTTTGACCACTTTTGGGACTTCAACAGGCTGGTCGAAGGTGGAGCACCCAGGCAAAGCTGAGATCATGGGATCTCACTTGTTTTGCAGGCTTGTGGACCCAGGGAAGAGTTTACTAGGGTTTATGTAATGGGTTAAGGGNTGTTTGTTGCATCATGTCCCTTGATGGTATTTTACAAGGAATGATAATGATCATCTTACTAAACCTTTCCACTACCACATATGCATAGTCATGTCCCCTCTTTGATCTTAGCAAATGACCCATGAAATCCATGTAGATTCTCTCCCGTGGTCTAGTAGGTACAAGTAATGGATGGTATAAACATTGTTTCATATTATTGAGTTTGTTGGTACATTAAAGTGTGCATCCTCTAATAAACTAACCTACAACTTCTTACATTTTGGGTCATGTTTCACAACTTTTGGGACTTCAACAGGCTGGTCGAAGGTGGAGCACCCAGGCGAAGCTGAGATCATGGGATCTCACTTGTTTTGCAGGCTTGTGGACCCAGGGAAGATTTTACTAGGGTTTATGTAATGGGTTAAGGGATGTCAGCCCATGGGTTTACCCATGATTAGGCCTTTTTGTAAATGTATAAATAAGTAGCTAAGTGATGTAAGAAGTCTGGGTGGCTATGTGTACAATATGTCGTAAGTGTTAATGTTGGATTAGTGCAAGAGGTTGTAAGTTGCTTTGTAAAAACAGAGGCTCTGTGCCTTGACCTGATTTTGGGAAGGAGGATCTAGCGCGCAGTGCGCAGATCTCTTTTCCTCTGTGGAGTTTGGCTCTGTGGATTTGTTCACAGGAGAGACTAAATGTAAGAATATTGAAGACTAATAAAGAAGAAGAAGAAGTTGGTGGACATATCCCTACATTGGGGCGAACCACATATATCTAGCGCCTTAATGAGATTTGTGCGATGTGAATTATGTTGTTTATCTGCTTAGTGTTGTTGTTATAATGTATGATGAATGGATCTGATGTTGTTGCTTGGTGCTTAATGGTATTAAAGATAAATGAATGCTAGATATAAGCTAATGTTATGTGCTAAGTGATTGAAAGTGCTTGATCTTTATTGTTACTGTGTTGATCTGTAATAAGGGTTTAATCTGCAGTGTGAATGAGACTCATGAACTAATGCATTTAGTTGTCTAAGTGCTCTAATAAGTGTTGTAATCACATATATGTGTCCCATCTTGGTTGTAGACACCTGAGTCCTGCAACCCCCCCTTGATTCTACCTCAGGTGAGACTTCATCTACTTCGCAGGTGTTGTTGAAAGGGTCGATAGCTAGGGTTTTGTTGGTGCGTTGTTGAAGCATTGAACCCAAGGTCTACCTCCGTGCCAACAAATGGTTCCGTTGTCAGGACCTGAAACTGTGATTGTTGAGAACTGAAAGAAAAGAGAAGCTTTGTGCGTAGATCTATTGTTGTGGTGTGCAGTATTCTAATTGACTTGCGAAGCTCTTTGCTAATAAAGAAACCCGATCTAAAGAAAAAGAGGTAAGATCTTGAAAGAGGTAAAGATTTATGATTTGATAAGAGTAATATAAGTGGAATTTTTTCTGTTTTGAAAATATGAATCTAGGTATGTTTGATAGATTCTGTCCTAGTTTGAATGGTAGGGCCCAGCTAGAAGAAAGAATTGATCTGAATAGAGAAATATATGTTATTCCTATGCATAAAAATATTTTTTGGACTAACAAGTGGATGTAGGAACCTAGAAAGAATTTTTGCAGATTGCAGGCTAGCACTGTGATCCCAGTGTGTAGTACAGGAAAGGTTGGGGCTAATTTAAAAGAAATATAGGATTGACACTATGTTATAACTGCATAATATCGGGACATATTTCTAAGGAATGCCCTGGTACAGGTCCTATTTGTCTTTATTGTAAAGTTATTGGTCATGAGGTTGAGGATTGTCCAAGAATGATTGGTAAAGTTGAAAATATGAACACGAGACAAGAAAACTCTAAAGAAATTCAAGAGGCTAAGATAATGTTGGGTAATCATAAAGAGAAAGAGTCAGAGACTATGTTAGTACAGTTAAAAGAAGTATTGGATCATCACATAGACATAATTTTACTAGATATCCTGAAAGAAAAATAGCGCATAGTTACAAGAATAGAAGACTTCGACATAGATTGTGTATTGGATGAAGAAACACATGTGAATCTTATGCCAGAAAGCACTAGGGAAATTTTGGGAAATCCTGCTATGATACCTTCATTGGGAAGGATAGGCTTGTTTAAAGGAAAGATTATAACCCTATGTGGAAGAGTTACTAATGTACCTATGATTTCTCATGAAACATCGACTGAAGAAGAATCTGAAGTTATTAAATTTGTTGAGAACAGCGCCCCTTTTCCTCTTTTATTAGGAATGACTTGGATTGAGAAGGATTAGATCAGAAGGAAAATAGAGGAAGAAGATACAGAATAGAAAAAGAAAGAACTAAGGGACTTCATAACCACAAAAATAGAGTAATTAATAGAAGAAAAAGAGGATAAGTCGAAGCAAAATAGGGAAAGAGAATTAGATGTCGAAGTTGAAATAACATAGGAAGGCTTGAAGAACATGTCTGTGCAGGAAAGAAGTATAGCCACCCCGGAAATAATAAGAGAAGCGACATTAACCTTAGAATCTGTAAGAGCACATCAACAGTGTGAAGTCCTTTCACTAGGAGAGAATAAGAATACAAATGGGAAAAGGATTCCATAAATTGTTAGAGAAGCTCAGATCACAGGAAAGAAGGCCAGGAAGCTCAATAAGAAGAAAGTTAAGCTAGAAAAACTACAATAAGCTACAGAGAATAGAAGGAAGACTTCGCAGGAGGCAGATCTACAGAACTTGAACCTCGCCGGAATAGCAGAACCACGCAAAATGGGACTTCACCAAGGCGAAGCTATATGACCATTGGAGGCACCCCGACCATTAGAATGACACCCCGGAATGGCTATAAAATGCAGTTATGAGCAAATGGACCGTTGAGACCGTGCCATAACAGACTGCTTTGTATTGATTGAGGCATTCTTGCCCATTGGAGGAATCCGTTATGACACTTTCTTATTTAACCTGTTGGACATTGCACCAGGACCACTTTTTTCCACCCATGATTATCCACGCCACCAGAGAATCGATTATATGTCACGTTGTGATTTCTAGACCTCACCATCTGTTGGATTACCTTGCTTATCTATTCGCCTACCCAATATATTTGTCTACAAGTGTGGATGTCGGGTGAACCTAGCACGTTAGAGATATCTATTGGATGTCGGGCGAACCTGGCGCATTAGAGATATCTATTGGGGAGATCCTTACAAAGATATTGGTTGATAGACAATTTTATGTAGGAATACAGGCATTGTCGACTGGAGGACTGTAAGAATACCCTTCGACTGGACATCGTTCTAGCCATGTTAACCCTGTGACTGAGAAGATAAGTAAGCATCGCAATGATCTGGCTATCATGAAGTAGATCCCATCAGTCTTGCCAGATTACATACCGCCTTTGGCTGGTGCAGTTAACCGCAGCAGTATCCCATGTGATTTTGAGTATATGTTGATCACTGTGTACATCCCAAAGGGGATATGCATAGTTGGAACCCAGTTGGGACAAATCCTGACTCTGAATAACCACGAATTTAATCTCGGCGATAGAAAGAACTACACCAAGCTCGCACCCCATAGGTATTTGATGAAGACAACTGGGAAGAAGCCACGCATAGTCTCCTAATCATGGATTAAGGAGCTTGTGTAGTCCACAATACTAAATTTAATGAAGATCCCTCACTTCGACCGACATCAGGAGGTTAACACTTAAGTTAAAATCCTCTTGTTGTGCTACCATGGAGGATACATATGGCTTGACAGGTGCATCATTGTGGATCCAATGTTGATCCACCTAATCATAGCACTGAGCATGCAGGGCCATGACCCTCAATAGTTCTACCCAGGGAAGACTTCAGATCACTCCCTAGCACAGCAGATAAAGGAGGATTATGGCGATGTAGAAAGGGAAAGTGAGGATATAAGGTAGCCTCCATCCAGGATGGCACAATGCACCTCGCTTGCCAACTTATAGCTGGCAAGCTCGTTAAAAAGAACCATCTGACACAGGTCATTGGGTTCATAGTAGACGTCGATGGGAAGTGTGTGGAAGGGATGCAAATGAACTGGGCGAGTTACCTCATCAACGAGATCAAGAAAGACTACTATCAAGCTCAGGATCAGGGGTATGAATTCCATTTTAGTTGGTTACTTGTATTAATCACATTTTTTGCTTGGAAGATGCCGAAAGGAGTGACATTTCCAGAAGTTGAGCCATCAGAGTCGTTGGTCGCAAGGTTCTCCACCTTGTGGTACACAAACGAATGTCGAAGCAATGGCAGTCGAACGTTGTGTTCCATTCCTACTACTAGAAAATGAAGTGTGATATTGAGTCATTCCCATGCATGACCCCGATCACATTACACTAGTACATACCACTAGTGAAGTTTCGTGCAGATTGGCACTTTATCTATATCACTGCGCACAAGGATGATAGAAAGGAGGAGTTACAGTCCTATTATAAGTTGACTGATGAAGACATGGAGGAGATCACCAAAGAATGGACGGTGGAGTTTCTTGTATATTGGTTGAAGATGTAGAGCTCTCCAACACGGACACCATAGGAAGCCCCTTGGTCACCCAGGTCGAGCATGTCAGGCAGAGTAGCATGAAGAAAAAGGTAGAAGTCCAGCATATAGAAATTGATGAGGAGGATAGTGCCTCTGCAGAAGATGGATCTGGCTCGCCAGAAGGAGGAGGAGAATACCAAGGCAATGAAAAAGGAGGAGGGGATGATGAAGAAATGCAAGAAGAAGGCGAAGCTACACCGCCGAAGGACCCCCCTACCGAGGCAAGAACATCAAAGAAAAGGAAGGTTTCCCCACAGAAACCTTCGGTAAGAAAGAAGACATGTGATAGTAAGCCCAAGATGAAGGCCATGCTCACAGAGGATGACATCGATCTAATCATCGTAGCCATTGAGGATGCTTCAGAGGATATCTTGCAGCGATATGGAGCAAAGCAGGAGACGTTGTATGAAAGAAATGAGAAGGAGATGAAGGAGATACAACAAGCCATCCATTCGAGATGTGCAGTACCTACTGCGCCTTCTTCATTGAAGATTACAGAATTGGGGGATGAGCCCACCCAATTATGAAGACTAGCATATGAAAAAGAGGCTTGGCTTAATCGAGTCCAAGAAGAAAAGGAACAGGCTACAGAAGTCTTGAAGCAAGAAAAGGAGGAGGTCTTAGAGCAACTACGAGTTGTGCAGTCTTGTGTAACCACCTATGAGAAGGAGAAATATGAAATTTGGGCGATGTTCGAGGAGGAGAATGAAAAGATACAGAAAGAAAAATACCAGCTGCTCACAGAGAAGACTGCGGTCAAAGAAGCGGTGACTAAAGAACTTCACTCTGTGTCGGGATTGTCACAGGAAGAACAAGAGTCAGCTGAGATTCAAGTGGGGAAGCTCGTTAATGCCATTCAGTAGCTTCAAGCATGGGTAACATATTTGCAGCTTCAATCAGTACCTAGGACTCTGCAGGAAGTGCGCGACCAAAGGGAGGAATCCACTAAGAGTGCAGCTGGAAGGATAAAGTTCCTCGCCTTAGAATGTAAGCAGTTTAGTGATTGAAGTGCGCAAACCTATGAATGCCTCACAAAATATCTAGAGCTAAGGAAACTCGAAGCACAAATCCGGGAGGCACAGTAGCAGGCATCCATCGTGCAGGCGTAGGTGAAGCTACTCACTGCGATCGAGCGAATGAAGAGATCACATGAGCTGCGTGCAGTCTAGCATCATATTACTACCATCCATATCAAAGTCATGGAAGTTACACAAACACTACAACCATGCAGGACAAAGCCTACACAATTTTTGAAAAGATTGAAGGACAAGGCTCACAGCTAGACCAAGTGGTTACGACATTGGAGCAGCACCTGCAAGGGCCTTTTATAGAGAAACTGATTTAGGATTTCACCGAGCAGGAGGCTCTAGAAAAGAATAAATTCAACGCATCTCGAGCTAAGCTTGAGGCCTTTGAAGGAGCGCTACCCAGATCTCAGTGACTCGGAGTGAGTTACAGGTGAGTGTTGGGGGCCTGTTGGCCCTTGACCAAGTTTTGAGGAAACATTGGTCGTGTTTGACCACTTTTGGGACTTCAATAGGTTGGTCGAAGGTGGAGCACCCAGGCGGAGCTAAGATCATGGGATCTCACTTGTTTTGCGGGCTTGTGGATGTAGCGAAGGGTTTACTAGGGTTTATGTAATGAGTTAAGGGATGTCGTCCTATGGGTTTACCCATGATTAGGCCTTTTGTAAATGTATAAATAAGTAGCTAAGTGATGTAAGAAGTATGGTTGGCTATGTGCACAATATGTTGTAAGTGTTAATGTTGGCTTAGTGCAAGAGGTTGTAAGTCGCTTTGTGCAAACAGAGGCTCTATGCCTCGACCTGATTTTGGGAAGGAGAATCGGGCACACAGCGCACAGATCTCCTGTGCTCTGCAAAGTTTGGCTCTGTGTCTTTGTGCATAGGTGCTACTGAATGTAAGAAGATTGAAGACTAATAAAGAAGAAGAATTTGGTGGATGTAGCCCTACACTGGGGTGAACCACATATATCCAGTGTCTTGNTTGGGACTTCAACATGTTGGTCGAAGGTGGAGCACCCAGGCGGAGCTAAGATCATGGGATCTCACTTGTTTTGCGGGCTTGTGGATGTAGCGAAGGGTTTACTAGGGTTTATGTAATGAGTTAAGGGATGTCGTCCTATGGGTTTACCCATGATTAGGCCTTTTGTAAATGTATAAATAAGTAGCTAAGAGATGTAAGAAGTATGGTTGGCTATGTGCACAATATGTTGTAAGTGTTAATGTTGGCTTAGTGCAAGAGGTTGTAAGTTGCTTTGTGCAAACAGAGGCTCTATGCCTTGACCTGATTTTGGGAAGGAGAATCGGGCACGCAGTGCACAGATCTCTTGTGATCTGCAAAGTTTGGCTCTGTGTCTTTTTGCATAGGTGCTACTGAATGTAAGAAGATTGAAGACTAATAAAGAAGAATAATTTGGTGGATGTAGCCCTACACTGGGGTGAACCACATATATCTAGTGTCTTGATGAGATTTGTGCAATGTGATTTATGTTGTTTATTTTCTTAGTGTTGTTGTTATAATGTATGATGAATGCATTTGATGTTGTTGCTTGGTGCTTAATGGTATTAAAGATAAATGAATGCTAGATATAAGCTAATGCTATGTGTTAAGTGATTGAAAGTGATTAATCTTTATTGTACTGCATTGATCTGTAATAAGGGTTTAATCTGCAGTGTGAATGAGACCCATGAACTAATGCATTTAGTTTTCTAAGTCCTCTGCTAACTGTTGTAATCACATATCTGTGTCCCATATTGGTTGTAGACACCTAATTCCTACAACCCCCCCTGATTCTACCTCAGGTGATACTTCATCTGCTTCGCAGACCTTGCCGAAAGGGTCGGTAGTTAGGGTTTTGTTGGTGCGTTGTTGAAGCATTGAACCCTGGGTCTACCCCTGTGCCAACATGCCAATACAAATACCTCCATAAGTTGGAAACTAAACTCCAAACAACAAAATTCCCTACAAATTTGCAAGTGTAATCCTTTATGATAAGCTACAATATTTCACCTTTAGGAACATAGAGATTATCTAGGTTGTATAAAAAACCATCATAGAGATTATAGTCAACCTTGTTGTCACCTTCTACATGAATTTATCCTTGTCACTACTAAAATATATCCTTGAAGTCCTCATCTTTCTATGTACTCTCTTTGTGTATGCATCATGGGTGAAATGCTTCATGTGCATAAGAGTACCCAAATATGTGGTCTTGGATATCTGTGGCTTTGAAATTGTGTTTTCCAAATTATAAGTACCTTCTTATATTCGATGGTAAGATTATTACCATAAAAATACCATCTTCTTGTAGTGTTTAGTTTGTTGAAGCATTATTATTGGCCTACAAATATTACAATGTATCATGATTGGTGTGGATGGTGGTATCATTACCCATCGAATAGTGCTTCCATTTCTTAACATCTTGAACAAGAGAATAGAGTTCCTTGTTATATGCAGGATAGTCCAAAGCTCTACCATGGAACATTTTAGAATGATAGCATATTGTCTTACCTTCTTGCATCAATACTACTCCCATATTATATCCATTTGCCTCTGTCTCCACTTAGAATGGATTTTTCAATTTGGTAATGAAAGAATAGGTGTTTCACTAATCCTCCATTTCATCTCTTCAAAATTATTTTGCTAATTATTTCCCCACTAGAAACTCTTGTCACTGGCTATTATGGCATGGAGTGGTGTATCCATAACTAAAAAAGATGCTATAAAATTCCAAAGGTACTATGTTTATCCTACAAATATCCTAACTCTAGTGACATTAGTAGTAGTTGGCCAGTTGTTGGATGTATGGGCTAACCTAGGTTATGATCTCAAAGTTTTTCAACAAAAACCTCAAACTATCGACCCTCTTGGTAAACCAAAAGGCAACACTATGCACAGAGTGCATAGTGTAGTCTCATCCTAGATAGCTTATGGGGGACTGCAAGACTCAGATGTTTGCAGTCATGGAAGGGATTGGGAATGTGAAGTGTGTATTTTTCTTATGCATCGTAGTTTTTACTCATTCATTTAGATCTAGTATTCATTCATCAAGGAAACTATGCATGCATGCTTAATAATATAAGCTAAACATCCATTATTTAACTGATAAATAGCATAAACAGTAAAATAACCATTCACACACATTAACACGGTATGGTTACCATGGTTCACCCCCCCTGGGGCTACATCCACAAAGATTTGGCTCTTATACTCTTTTATTCATAATTATTCAAAGGCAGTGTTGCATGCATTACATTCTCCATTATTACAACCAAAACTATGATAAGTTCAATCTGCGAGGCGGACTAGACCACACCATGCTCCATAGCCTGTGACCTAACCCTCAAAAACCCACTCTCTATATCATTAACCACCCTCTACTAGACCTCCTAGGCATTTATTTATACTACTCTATTGGATCATAACCATTACATTCTTATCCAAAACCCTAACCCTCCCATGGCTAGGCTTCTTTGCATGTGCATCACACTACTTTTCCTCGGTCTTTGGCATGCTTCTTTTCCTCCATCTTTGGCATGTTGCTTTTCCTTCATATATGGCGTGCACTCCAAAATTTTATTTTCTCCCCAAAACAGGCCTACGCCAACAGGCCCCCAACACTGACATGTGGCTTGTCCCGAGCCACTCAAGTGGTGTGCACTCCCTGCATAGCCTTTTCCAAATTGTGGAACTTTCCTTCTAGTTCCTCCCCTTTTTCTTTCACATGTGTAGTTTTCTCTGTTAGCACCTCTACCATATGCGTTGTGATATATTCATTCAATAACTCTATTCTCTTTGTAAGAGCTTGTTCCATCCTTGTCTTCTCTACCTCCAGTTCTGCAATTATTTGTGTTGCTTTCTCCTAGAGTGGCTCCAATTGAGCCTGCCTTGCCTGTTTATTTTGTTGCGCAATCTTTAGTTCCATCTGCAGGTTCATCATATCCTGTGTGCCTTTCAACCTTTTGGTGATGCTCATTTCCTTATGTCACTGCTTCAAATCCTGCATTGCAGCATTGTATTTTCCTTCTTGTTGATCCAACTGTTGGACCTTCTCGTCTTCCTTGGGACTAGTCCATATTTACGCAATCCTGTCAAAGAGTTTTG
>JASDQU010030764.1:19617-35403 GCA_032191745.1 Picea mariana | reverse complement strand
GTGCTTGGTAGTGCAAATATTAAGGTAACATCCGCATACAAGACAAAACATGCGGAGTACCTCCCGAGCTAAAAAAAAATCTAACAACAAATTTGTACACTATGTTGGACAGTGTCCTAATCAGAAGAAGGAAGTTGCAGCTTCAACAGATGTGGAGTTTACCCACAAGTTCGAGAAGGAGTATTCATTGTTGGTGTGTATTTCCTCTAGAGCATCACCTACCAATATTTCGTACATTGATAGCGGTGTCTCCCGCCATATGATAGGTGTTCGTGATTACTTCAAAGATCTTACAGAGATTGGGGATCTTGAGCTGGTGCTTGGAGATAACTCAGTGGTCAAGGCAGTTGGTAGTGGGACAGTATCATTTCAGAGGGAGTCTCTACCTCCCATGTTGTTGAGAGATGTCCTATATGTTCTGGGCTTGAAGAAGAACTTGGTGTCAGTTTCCACTATTGAGGATAGGGGATATGAGGTATTGTTCCGTGATGGGCATGTGTTCTTGTATCCTAAGGGATCCAGTGTCACTTCGGCCAAAGTGATTGGGATCCGACATGAGAAGTTGTACAAGCTCATGTTTCGGCCTGCTAGAGCATTGATGCATAGTACGGTAGTACCAACAACAGTGACCTCTGTGAGTTATGGCATAGGAGGATGGCCCATTTGCACCATGGGGCTCTAGGGATATTGAGGGAGATTGTGATTGGAGTGCCAGAGTTCAGTACAAAGCACCAGGAGGTGTGCAAGGGTTGTGCTCTTGGGAAGTACACCAAGACTGCTTTTCCAAGCAGTGACAACAAAGTAGCAGGTATTCTTGATCTGATTCATTTCGATGTATGTGGTCCTATGTCTTTTGCATCTTTGAGTGGTTTTGAGTATTATGTCATTTTTATTGATGACTTCTCCAAGAAGTCTTGGATTTTCTTCATGAAGACCAAAGGACAGGTCTTCAAGCAGTTCCAAGAGTTTAAAGCTCTTGTGGAGAACCAAACAGGGAAGAAAATCAAAGTGTTGAGATCAGACAATGGGTGTGAGTATACCTCCAATGAGTTCAATGACTTTTGTGCTAGAGAAGGCATTAAGAGAGAATTGAATGTTCCCTACAACCCACAGCAGAATGGGGTTGCTGAGAGGAAGAACATGGCCATTGTTGGGGCTGTGAGAGCCATGTTACATGATCGAGGGCTACCACTCTTTCTTTAGGCTGAGGCTTGCAACACTGCAATTTATCTGTAGAACAGGAGTCCACACAAAGTCTTGGGGAATAAGACTCCTGAGGAGGCTTTCTCTGGGAAGAAGCTGAATGTTGGGCACTTCAGGATTTTTGGGTGTCTTTCATATTCACATGTCCCTTCTAAGAAGAGGGAAAAGCTAGAACCCACGAAAGAGAAGGGCATCTTTGTTGGGTATAACGAGACTTCAAAGGCTTACCGCATATACATCCCCTCTTTGAGAAAGACAGTTGTGTGACGGGATGTGAGATTTGAGAAGGATAGTCTTTAGGAGGTCATTGGATGTTGAGCAGGGGGAGCAGCAGGCTCCTCAGATTTAGGTGAGTCCTTCACAGAGTACGTTGACATAGAGTTCAGGACCACCTCCTTCATGGACTACAGGTCCACAAGTGACAGGGTCACAGATCACTGGTCCTCAGGTTACTAGTTCACAGGGTACTGTTTCTCAATCTCCTAGTTCTTAGACAACCTTAGGATCATCATCCTCAGGTACACAGTCTTCAGGTGGTGGGATTGAGGAGTAGGAGTCCCCTCCACAGGGTGCTACTTTAGAGAAGAGGAAGCCCAAGTGGCTTCAAGACACTTTGAAGGAAGCTCAGGGATCTGTGGGGAATCCTAGGTAGGTTGTGAGGGAGAGTAAACCTCTAGAGAGATTTTGCAGCTACTTAGTGATGGTAAGCAACATCATTGAGTCCGAGCCTTCCACCTTTGAGGAGGCAGCAAGTCAGTAGGTCTGGAAGGACACCATGGTGGAAGAGTACAATTCCATTATGAAGAATGATGTTTGGGAGGTAGTTGCAAGACCTGAAGGGAAGTCAATTGTGACTTCCAGGTGGCTTTACAAAATCATGTATGTTACTAAAGGTAGCATTGAGAAGTACAAAGTTCGGTTTGTAGCTCAGGGGTTCTCACAGGTAGAGGGAGTAGATTATGATGAGACCTTCGCTCTGGTTGCTAGATATACCTCGATCAAGGCAGTGATCTCCATTGCAGCAAAGATGGGTTAGAAAATCCATCAGAGGGATGTGAAGACCGCATTTCTCAATGGTCTCATAGAGGAGGAGGTGTACATTGAGCAGCCACAGGGCTTTGAGGTGTATGGGAGAGATTTTCATGTGTGCAAAATGAAGAAGGCATTGTATGGACTGAAGCAAGCTCCTAGAGCTTGGTATTCAAGGATTGATACATACTTGCAGCAGATGGGTTTTGAGAAGAGTGAGGCGGATCCCAACCTTTATTTCATTGTGGTTGGGGAGGATCCTCTCATTCTTGTGCTATATGTGGATGATCTCTTCATTATAGGGGTAGAGAGACTCATAGCTGGTTGCAAGGAGAGCCTTGCTTTAGAGTTCGAAATGAAAGACAATGGACTGATGCACTACTTCTTGGGATTGAAGGTTTGGCAGGAGCCAGAACACATCTTTCTAGGACAGGAAAGATATGTTGTTGACATTCTGAGGAGATTCCAGATGGAGGATTGTAGGCCCATGTCCACACCCATGATAACCAACTGGAAGAAGCATACAGAGGCTGAGTTCAGCATTTATGGAGGCCGTATTGTTCTAATCCTGAGAGGCTGTACTGCTGTTTGTGGGCACAGAAATTGAGAAGACAGTACAGCAGGGTTTTTGTGAGTTCGGCAGGCATTCCAAGGCTTCCGTACAGTTCTGTTTGGCACAGAAATCGAGGCTCCTGTTCAGGCATGCATTCCCTGTCAAAGAAGATAACCACAGGCATAAAAATCGAGGAGCAGACCTGTACAATTCGTACAGGAAATTCTGGCACAAATTTCAAGGAGTCTAGCTCAGATTTTGAGGAATAAATTTGGCTCGGGTTTCGAGATAAGTCTGATATTTTTTTATGCTGAAGATGACTGCTGTATTAATTATCTCTAAGCTTTGAATAATAAAAAGCCTCCCCTCTCTCACTCGTTTTCCATTTGTGGGTTTTTCCAGGGTCTTGTTTTGATCAAAAATCTGTGTTATCATTTCTGGGTGTGTTTTTTATTTCTGGTTATTTTCTGTAGCAGACTTCATGTGTTTCAGTTTATGAGCTATTTATTTTCTGCTAACTAATTTGCAGCTGTAAATGCAATGTGGGTTGGGGATTAAACTATGTTGTCTCAATGAGACTTGTAACCGGGTCTGAATTTTTCTACACTCAATCCTGTCTCAATAGCTTCAAGTAGGTAGATTGATCAACTGATGTAGTCAAATAATGTTGCAAGAAGCTAATGACGCTCCTTCATGAGAGGCGATACATTATAAGATTCGAGGATAATAAGTAAGCCAGAGGATCTTACATATCTGACATACTTAGCACTTCTCATCCCCTAAGAAGTTCTGTGGTTAACAATTTCAGCATATATCAACTAGTACCATGGAAAAGAAAACTATGCAAACCAATAATTGAAGAAGAAACAAAATTTGGCACCTAAAGTGAACTAGATTCAACATTTTCAACTATCAAAAGAATAACGTAAATACAAGATTATGCACAAAGCTTCACAACCATTATCAGTCAACATTTTCATGATGGAATTCCACCATATTATACATAAAGTTCAAATAAAATAATATATAAAGGCAAACTTGCCTGCCAGTTTCTTAAATTAGAAGCAATGAATGCTTGTACTACACAAATATTGTTACACTCTTATTATCCCTTCTGGGAAGTTTTCTTTTTCTTCATCCTTGATAAAAAAATTCCGACAAGCATAGAACACTGCTGAATGAAATGCCGATGCGTTGTCTAGGAAAGCAAAGTGACCGGCCTACATGCACAATAAACGGCATGTTAATAACTCGCTTCAAGGCCATGCACATTTTCTATGGTTCTTTTATGACAACAGTCTCATTACTTATCTGTTATTTATCTATACACTTATTTTGTAAAATAAATCTATTTTAAATAAGCATACAAAATTTAGCATTCATGAATATCATTTACTAATTTTAAAATAATAGCATACTCTGAATTACTTGAGAAAAAAGATTACACACTTGAGGAACTCTTATGATCTCAACAGGAACATTCATACGCTTACGAGCCTCCACAGCTCCTTCATAATCCATCCAGTCATGATGACCATAGATAAAGGTGGTTGGTACCTTCCATTCTGGTGCACTACAAAAAACGAAAAACCAGGGGAACAGCAAAGGCATTCAGTTGGTATGACAATAAAAAAATTCTCAGTGAAAGGATTTGCAGTTCATAATATGGCTTACTGCACAGGTTACAAGATATCAAAATATTTAGAGAAATTAATAATGATCCAAAAGTGAATAAAACCCAATGTCGGAACAAATATTGCACATCAGATGTAATGAGGCCAACCATTTTAAAAGAGGTGATCGAGCAAATGCTCCAAAAGAAAATATATACTTCAGACACAACTCCCCAGATGCTTTAGCAGCTAAGGTGTGGTAGACATAATCTGAAATCATACCACAAGAGCAGAACAATATCAGTACAAACAGTTGTATGAAAGAAACAAGATGTCATTTCATGTTTCCACACCATCACTTTCAGGACAGCAAATTTAAAAAAAAAAAATCAGATTGAAAGGATACATGATTACCCGAAAGCAGTTTGGCCTCGACTTCATTCAATATATCACCAGTCGAACCAGTTACAAACCGAGCACTTGTATATCCGTTCACTATACGTGGACCCCAAGGCCCTAGACTCCTACACAAGCACGATTTTTAATAATGAAATTAAAACCCCTGCAGTGCACAAGATTCTAATTGCAAACAATTTCAGGCAAAGCTTCACAAACTATCACAGGAGCACAAGTAGTAATTGAACTTGTAAAACAATTTGTGCAATGAATTTCAACCAAATAAATTTCCAGAAATATAAGGACAACATCAGAACCATGGACATCATGAAATATCAGAAGAAAGCACTCCATTTAAAATAAAAGATTTTGTGGAAACACAGACAACATCAGCACTCTCAACTAGTGTCATATTGCCAAGATATGCCAAACAACATCACAAAAGCATGATGTTGGATGAATGACATGCAGAAAAGGGGAAATTTATTGCCCTTGGATCTGCCAGATTTAGAATCTCGATGGCATAAGACATAGTTCCCCCATACTATGAACAAACTGCAGAAATAGCACCCCATGCAAACAAATTCAACTGCAAATTTGTGTGCATAAAAGAATAGTTGACAATCAGCCTATGCTCTTCCAAAGAATATCTTAATGTAGCAGTCAATGGGGCGTGCCAGAACAAAAAACAGAAGATGTAAAAGCAATTCAGCTAACAGTTAAATATCAGAAATCACAGTATCCACATGCTTTTCGCCTTTCACTAATTTTTTGGGAAAATAAAGAGGAATTTCTATTAGAATTCTGGTAACAGTACTTGTACACCACAGAAGATGAAACATGAGCCCCTTAATCTTGTGTGGAGCTCCAATCTGGTCTTGATAAAAATAGTATTACAGGTCTGAATATACCAGATCCAGCAAAATTTATCAAATGTTTGATAAAAATAGCATTACAGGTCTGAATATACCAGAGCACAGAAGCACAACTGCCAAATAAAGCTACTGTTCTTGGTAAAGCCAGACCCGTCTTCGAGTGTTTGCTATAGGCTGCCTGTGCAGTTCACCTTTTCCCTTTCAACAGAACTGGACACTCCAGCCAACCTATCTCACCTGGGCAACCACTTGAATTAGGTGTCCCTGGACCAGCTCAACATACTTTTGTTGCCCCGGATCAACCTTCTGCATGCAAACAATGCTGTGACTTGAAAGAAACAACCAGAGGGTCAGCTTTTTCCTAATGTTTTCTCTATTACCCCTTACCAAGTTCCCATTTGAGTAAGACGCATAAGTCTTGCGGACAATATTTGCTTTGTTCTAAAGCTCAATTTAACTGTTTTTCTCTCAAGTTTGACAATAATGTCCAACCCAATAACAATTACCCTTGGCTTGATTAACACTTACATGACCTAGAAAGTATCGAGACATGGAATGCACAGACTATCATCTTTCACTTCTGTACATGGCAATGTAAAGCGGATTGTTCTATCAATGAACCTAGGCTTTCGAAAAAAGAGTTTCTGAACATTTCTCTCCTCTCCACAAGCATATATTTAGTCAGAACATTTGCTAACTGTACCAAATGTAAGTCATTCCTCTTGTTGAATGCTGAAAAAAATAGTTTCAAAGAAATGAAAAGAAATAAAAACATAGATTCCCTGTACAACAGAAGCCTTTGTAAACAAATTCTTTCAGGTTTGCATTAAAGATGACTACTTTTGGAGGACAATTGATATTTTCAAGCAAGGACACATAATATAGGGGTTTAACTCAAAGCTTAATTTAACGCCATTGAATTGTTACCACTCTGCTACATGAATAGAGACTGCGATTGATTTAGTGTTCCATGATTTCTGTTTTGTCATCCTTACACCATTTTCAAGAAACTAGGATTTCTCAACATAAACTGTCCCAGTTTAGAATGCATTTTGTAATTCTTATTTGCTTTCAAATGAAGCATAGCTTTATAGCCATCTACAAGAACCTTTTATGCAAAGTTAAATAGATAATATTAGTTGTTGTCACATAGCTATCATTTCTTTAAAGGAAAACTTCATGGGTAAACTCAAGGGATGCTTCCCCACATTTGTGGATGGCATCACTAGTAAACCCATCGGCATAGGCTAGTGAGCCTAACCCAGAGGGATGGATTCAAACTAGGCACCCGCTGACATGGAACTAGCCAAATGCCCAAAGACATTGGCTACAACTGGTTGAGCTAACCCCTTGGACTACAAGCATCATTTTTGCCCAACTGAGCATGCATTTAAGAAACCATAAGAGTTAAAATCATTTAAATGCATAAATAAAGCTACACAATGGCAATCCTCCTAATGCATCACAAGGAATTTGGAGAATGGACCACAACTTTCTATGGACTGTGATTTCAACTTTTTAGTGAAATGTAAAAGGGAGTTTCAAAACAGTCATACTGATATATTTTTAGTGCTCAGAATAAAAGGAATAGGACATCCCAGTAGTTAGCATTAATGAAAACAGAAAATAAATAATGAACATGAGCATTGGCTGTTTAGAATTTAATTTTAACCGAATTATTTCAGTAACATATTGCTGATTTTTAGTTCAAATCATGGGTTTCCTTAACAAACACTGTTCCACCTGCTTGGATTAAGAATAATGTATTCACAAAAAAGTGCTACTCCACAAGTGTCAGAATTCACAGGATAAGTATTGGAGGAAGTGATTATTAAAGTGGTAGCCAATATTACAAAAAAATTATAAAATATCAGAAACAATACATATAAGCATATTCAAAATCTTACCGAACAAACTTTTGCGGAGTGAAGTTAGATTCCCAAAGATGATTTAATATTACACCCTTCCATGTTGTTCTAAATTGTGTTATCCACTCAGCCTTTTTATTTGACTCGTCGGAGAATCCAGCTGGGCCTACCAATATTAGGTGCTTAACATGCTCTGGATACTGCCATAAAAGTCATATTTTGGTTAAGGTATATGGAGAAATCACCAAAGTGGAAAATTAATCTTAAGATAATGGATAAAGATATCACCTTAATAGCATATTTTGCAGCCACATAACCTCCAAAAGAGTGACCTAGCAAAATAAACTGATCCAAGTTTTTGGCTTTACGCCATTCTTCAAATGACTCAATGAACCAGGCTTCAGTTTCTGTTGTGGAACAGGAAATCATATGGAATATCAAATTAGTGAAATCATGTCATCAGAAGCATCTCTAACAATCTGTGCGGATATTCAAAAAACATTACGAAGAAAACATATGGGATAGTCCTAGAGCAATCTATCATTTTTCAATATCATAAGAATTGCAGGAGACAACAATCATTTTAAGTCTTGGGAAGAAGAGGGTGATGGAGGGAAGAGGAGAAGCTCCTACCTCTCATTTGACTGACCAATGGCATGACCACCTTGGGAGAGGGGAATCACGTATCACTTGTGCCCTAACCTTCTTAAGCTCTTCATCTTGTAGCCGTGTGAGATAATCTTCTAAAAAGATATTGTTGGTGAGCAAAACCATAAAAGAGCCACCCGTTAGCCCTTAAAGCACAGAGACAATCTTCCAATCACCGAAGCGAAAGATACGCGTAGAATCAACTCCCAACCAAGCTTCCTCAAGGTTGATGTCTTTCAGGTCCATGGCATCATGGAGAAAGGATTGACCCATCTTTAATGGGTCAGGAGAGCAAGGGAGGTCGTGGATTCTGAGGTTAGGTTATTTGGAGTGCTTGTACTTTTCCTCTTCAAACTTCGTTTGCACTGCAAGCTCCACAATCAAGGGTGTTTTATTTTCCTTGACAACCTGCACCCATGAACTCTGTTCTACAATTTTTTTCTGGAAATAATGGTTTTGAGCTATTGTTCCTTGTTTGGAATTCTCCTGCAAACTGAGAATTTTGACTTGTTTGTTTCTTAAGTCAGAAATTTCATAATGTAGCAGTCAGTCTCCTTCAAACAGAGGCTAAGGTGATTGTTCAAGAGCTAACAATTTCTGTTCAACTACTGAAAATTTTTGTGCAAGTCCTGAGATATTCATTTCTTGTAGTAATCTTGATTTAGGTTTGTAAATTGTAATTAAAGCAGCCTTTGATATTAGATGGGAAGTCATTCCTTGGTGTGGGCTCTTGGTTGAGGGTAGACATTCCCCGTCAGATTCAACTTGTTGAAGATATTAGAGTAAATTTTACATGAATAAGTTTATGACATAAAACCATTCATCCCAAATGTAAAAGTCAATATAGCACAAGTAGGAATATTAGTTACAACTTACTGGCATAGATACATCTTAACCTCCAATCTATTGAGCACAGAGAGGGATCAAAAAATTTCCAAGCGAAAACCTCTCAGTGCCTAAAAGATCTGGAATTAAGATAGATCTATACTATTTTATTTTTTTTTTTATTTTTTGCATCTTCTCTTTCTGCTTTTTTGCATTAGACGTTAGACGTCACCCACATATGAAAGTACATATGTACACAGAGATTTCTCCCACCTTGAGCTGTAAGAGCACCTCATTTCTCTTGGTGCAAATAAATAGGCCCTTAGGCCTATAGAGCACAATATGTTTTGGTGAATGTTAAGTACAAGTTGCCAGTGAGAGACAGCATATTGGCCAAATGCAGCACCTATACAGCTCTTGGAGTCAGCCTGCATTGGCATCCAGATCTTCTCGGGAATTATTTTACTCTTGTCAAATTATTATTGACGTGCTATTGAATATTAATAAATTTTCTGTTCGAGTTTTCTAGCATATCAATTTTCAGCATTCATTTTCCTGTTGTGTGATCTATATGAACTGCTAAGTTTACTGTGCTAAATTAGAAGAAACTGCTACATCCAGATCTTCTGTTAAACTACTATAATCTGCTGAAATTATTATATATCTACGTTCATTTATATCGCTATCGATTTGCTATACCTAACTGTGTTATTACAATTGTGTTATAATAGTAGAATCTGCTACAGTAAATCTGTTGTGTAATATTAGAATCTCAGTCCCCTTACGACCATAACAGCAGTATTAGAGCCCTATTTGATGGCAGATTTTCATATAAAAACTGTTCTTAGTTGTTAACACTGGAACTGCCATCTAGAAATGTTGCCAACTGACAGAAACGGTAATCACAACAGTTTTTGGATAAGGAACGGTTCTTTTGGAACTGTTAGCAGATTTAACACTGGTTTATTAGCTGTTGTCGAATTAGACTCATAAGAACTTTTCATGAGGAACCAGACAGACTTTGTTTTGGGGAACTATCAGACTTTAAAAGTTAGAACTGATCTAGCATCCCAGACCACAGCCCAGACCACAACTCAGATTGATGTGTTTAGGAAATGTGTAGATGCGTTGGAGATTGGAGATAAAGCTGATATGTTGGCTCTCCTAACGTAAGTTGACAGGAGGATATTTTAGTCAGTCTTTGACACTTTGATGTGATACTTGATGTAAATTTGATGAATTTTATGCAATATAAGATGTCTTTTTCCCAAAGGAAAAATATATGGAGACATAATTAATTGAGCATTCTCTAGAGAAGTAAGATGAAGGGTGGAACAAAAATGCAAGACAAAGGCCTTGAGTTGAATGATTCCACTGCTTGTAAGAAGAAAGAACGCAATTAACCCATCCCCTTACAGTTCATCTTGGTCATCCTCAAACAAATATGATAAACAGGTATATAAAATCTACATATTGAACTTTCGTCTTTAGAATTGATACAAGAAAATAAAAATTGTTTTCCTTGCTATTCTACAAGTACAACAATCCTCTCAATGTCATATTTAGAGACGATGGCATATACATTTTGAAGTTCGCCTATTAATTGTTCATTTGGTAGTAGCTCGGTCCTCAAATTTTCATGGAATTTGTGCATAGTCTTCGGTGTTAGTTATTGTACAACTCGTTTAATCCATTTGCAACTGATCATGCTCTGTAGAAAAATCCCAAGCAGAGGCTGCTTTCACCGTCGTCTAATCATTTAAATAGTATTGTGCTATTCACATGTGATCAACCTTATAACAGTTAAGCAATTCATTTAAGAAAAAAAAATGTCAGGAGACTCATATGCCTTCAGTAAGGGCAACAGATCTTCATTGTACCAATGTTGAAAATATTCTGATGGCTCAAAATTGGCTTGTTTTATGCTTGTAGGAGTTGTGGAAATAGCCAGAAGTAGTAGAGAAGATGAAGAGTATGGCTTAGTCGATCCCAGTTGGGAAAATGAGTCTTCAAACTTCAAAGTGTTCAAATGACCTGGATAGTCTTCATTGTATTATAGGTAAAAACTGAATCTATGATGTTAAGCGTATAATAGAGAATAATGACTACTCCAAAGTGAGTCCAAACATTACCTATATGAAAGGTAATGGCGAAATATGAATGAATGGAAATGCATCGCCCCGTTTTGTTATATAGTTGTCAAACTGTAAGCTCAATGCAATAAAAAAAACAGCAAGAATATGTAAAATTTTCCCTCTCCTAAATAAGCACATTCCCAAAGTTTACCCAAAATATTTATCATACAAAGTAGAAGGCAGCATAGGCACAAATTTTAGGCAACAAGCAACACCTTAGATCCAAGACAGTAGGCTGGAAATGACCATTAAACAACTTGCAACCCTAGTTGCAAGACCATCACCTTTTGTAAGTTTGGATTTTGCTTAGAATGTACCAGCATTAGAAACTTGTTGTTTTCAAGGAAACCGAGTAGAGATGATTAAAGTTCCTACTACTTGCCAACTTACCTTCTGTGCTTTTACAGGTGAAGTCAGGTCGACTTGAGGCACCCCATCTGCCAGAAAAAAAAATTGACAAGATATTGTATCAGGAAAACAATTCTTCCAAGTAATTATTAAATCATGTTTCTAAAAAAGCATGTTATTTGTTTCCATACATCACTCCACAAGCCCAGATGTTAAAAGATAGCATGCAGACGATCTAATAATTAACTTTTCAGGAGAAAAAGGCCGTTAAACAAGAGAAACACTGTGAGCAAGCAAATATCCCCAGAGAGCCAAACAGAAAACAACACCCTAGATGTGCAGTCCTAATCCATGCGGACTTCCAATACATAGAAGCAGGAACAGTAATTAGGGCAACAGACTTAATGTTCCCATACCCAATAAGGTTGAAGTTTGAACAAATGTATAACATGACTACAGATCTAAATCAAAAGGATGCTATGAAAGACTGATCTCCAATTTTAGCAGAAAAAAATATGGCCAGAATATTACTTACTGACATAGGAATGGTATCCCTTACAGAATTTCTTTGAACAGCCACATATGACCATCAAATATGGGTGAATACTAAATCACTGGCAATGTATACTCTTACTTCTTGCATATTGGTAAATGTACAAGTGACATTTAGTGTTCTACAGATTCTTTAGCCTGATGCCACCTTATTATAAGCTAAGATGGCAGGTCCAAAGACTATGTAGCATGAATGTCTGCCTTTCTGGTTTAAGAGTTTGGCCAAACTAATTAGAAACTAATTGTTTAAGAAAAGCCTGTCTGTGGCACCGTCCCCCTCCTCTTCAAGAACTGTCTTAAAGGTCTAAATGTGATAATTTCAACTTTCTTATAAGTTATAACAGATGACAAACACAACTGCAGTAGTTTAGCCAAATGAAATGGCAACGAAATTTTATTCTTGTCCATGAATGAGCAAAATAGGTCAATGGGACTGGAAAGTACAACTTTTGACAACAGCAATAAGGAATGCCTATAGCATCTCCTAAGGAATTATAAAATCTAAGATTAAGTGAGTGAAATTTCAATTTGAGTGCGATGCCTCAAAGATTTCAGTAAAAGAGCTGGCAAACACAGATGTGAGACAGCAGTACAAAAATCTCAGTTTGTATTTGAATATTTTATGTAGACTAGTTCCTAAACAGAGAACACAGACTTTTTTTTCCATTCCCAGATTAATGTCCAATTAGACCAAGGTGGTCTTTTGGAACCATCATGGACTAAAGAAGAGTTAGTTTATTTATTCTTAGAAATGTCAATTAGTTATTGGAGCAACTTGGTCTGTTATCTCATACTTGGAAAGTATGATTTTGTATTGCAGGAGTAATGATACTCATTCTCCACAGTATTATTGTTTAATATTACACTCTTTGCATATTCTGTTTTCCAAAGGTATTGTTATGTGAACTAGTTGTGATTTTACTGATGTTCATTTTGTTTTTCCAATTAATACCTTTGTCCGGGTGTGTTGGTGTCGTGAGATTTGGGTTGATTTGCTTGGTCGTTTACCTCACTTTTCAAGGGCATAATTTCAGGGCTCTATTGTGTCTCGATGTATTTTTCATTCAGGTATCATTTAAGTTTTTAGAGAATTGGGGGAAGTTAGTGTTAAATTTGGCAGCATCGACAGTCATTCTCGAATTAGAGAGCATATGGTCAACCCTGAGGCTAGCCAGGGAGATTTGGAGAATCAACCAGTCTTGTGAGGTATTGACAAAAGCCAAGGGGAACATACAACCTCTGTGAGTCAAACCAAAAGTCAGGACGAACGAGATGCTATGTAAGTCTAATGCAAAAGCCAGGGGGAACATACAACCTCTTTGAGCATAGACAGTCTAGTGCAAAAGTCAGGGGGAACGTACAACCTCTATGAGCATAGACAGACTAGTGCAAAAGTCGAGGGGAATGTACAACCTCTTTGAGTCTAGTCAAGCCTTGTGAGGCATGAGCAAAAGTCAAGGCATCTAGCAAAAGTTAGGTTGAATATAAAATTCCTATGAGCTAGAAACAAACGATATTCCTAATATTGCAAATGATATAAATGTATTGATCTAGTGCGTTGGCATGTGTAACATTATCCACCATGAAGAGAAATCCGAATTGCCTTGTAAAGAGTCGAGTGGTAGAAGTCAAAGTTGCATGTCTAAGTCAAAGACATTGTTGACAAGTTGTCGCATGTTGCATGCATGTCTAGTTGCATGTTGCATGCATGCATGACATGTGCATGCTAAGTTAGTACGCATGCATGCCAAGTCAAGGGTGAGTTGTAACTGAAGTCTCAAGACTAGTTCTAATTTTGAACTAAAGTGTGAAGCTGAGTTATGTTAAAGCATGCAAACAAGTTCCTAATTCGCGCCATCTACTTCTCTTCACTCCTTTATAAGCAGAGGTCGGCCCCTCTTCAAGACAATGGTTATGCAGGGTAAGGGTGAATGTAGAGACAGCATATAGAGGCGCATATCAGCATACAGAGGCAGCATATAAAGGCGCATATCAGCATACAGAGGCAGCATATAAAGGCGCATAACAGTGCTGTCATCACAGCATACAGAGGCAGCATACAAAGGCACATGACAGTGCTGTCATAACAGCATACAGAGGCAACATATAAAGGCGCATAACAGTGTTGTCATAGCAGCATATAGAGGCAGTATAAAGGCGCATAACAGTGTTGTCATAACAGCATACAGAGGTAGCATATAAAGGCGCATAACAGTGTTGCCATAACAGCATATATAGGCAGCATAAAAGGCACATAACAGTGCTGTAATAACAGCATTTAGAGACAGCATATCAGAGGCGCATAACAGTCAATTAGAGGCAGCTTCAACAACCCATATCCGAGCTTATACATCTCAGTCTTTGAAAGCAACTTGGATACATCTATATCAACAAGGTCTCTTAGTTCTCTGTTAGGTCGGAGTCAATTTGGCAAGCTCTTTAAGAGCAGAGTTTTCATGGTGGATGTTTGTAAGTGATCTTACATTATTAATGCAATAAAGAAATATCGTTTGTTGGGGTTTTCCTCCCTATACAAGGTTTCCCCAGGGTATATGTGTTGTTGATGTGCATGCTTACGTATCTACATGATTATTGATATTCAGTTATGATTCTATATTGTTGAAATGTATTAAGCTAGAATCAAAGTGTTGAAGAATTCAAAGAAATAATCCACTTAAGAAATCAAGCTCAAAATTTAACATGGTATCAGAGCTTAGGGTGTGATAAGCTTGTTGAAGTGCAGCAGTAGGTACACACAGATCCAAGCAAGCTTGATTAAGTTTCCAGTGTGAGGTCCATGGCATCCTCCATTTCAGTCAGGGCCAAGGATAGGCTCGAAGGGGCTGCCAACTTCAATGTGTGGAAGCTCCAAATAACAAATATTTTGTAGGAGCGTGATCTTGAGCAATATGTGACCACAATGGTGGAGGAACCCACTACTAATGCAGGAAGAGAAGCCTTCAGGAAGAGTCAAGCAAAGGCCAAGCGAATCATCTTTGTTCAGTCAAAGACAGTATAATGTCGGCAATGACTTCNAGAGCTTAGGGTGTGATAAGCTTGTTGAAGTGCAGCAGTAGGTACACACAGATCCAAGCAAGCTTGATTAAGTTTCCAGTGTGAGGTCCATGGCATCCTCCATTTCAATCAGGGCCAAGGATAGGCTCGAAGGGGCTGCCAACTTCAATGTGTGGAAGCTCCAAATAACAAATATTTTGTAGGAGCGCGATCTTGAGCAATATGTGACCACAATGGTGGAGGAACCCACTACTAATGCAGGAAGAGCAGCCTTCAGGAAGAGTCAAGCAAAGGCCAAGCGAATCATCTTTGACTCAGTCAAAGATAGTATAATGTCGGCAATGACTTCGTTAATGACTACCAAGGGCTGTATGGATACTTTGGTGAATCTGTATGAGAAACTTGCTCCAAGTCAGAAGAGGACACTTAAGCACAAGCTTAAGTATTTGAAGATGGAGAAAGGTGAATCAGTAGCATATTTCTGTTCCAGGATAGCCCAGATCAGAGATCAGTTTTTGGTCACAGGGGTGACAATGGACGATGATGATTTAGTGCAGGCCATATTTGATGGTCTTCCTTCTTCATGGGAGACCTTCTCATCCAGTGTAAGTGGGAGAGAGATTCATCCCACGTTTGAGAGGTTATGGCATGATTGCCTCCAGAAGGAGAGTCGCACTTCTACCAGGAGCGAGCCAACGAAAAAAGAGCATTCAGCTTTAGCATCAA
>JASDQU010030764.1:6122-16554 GCA_032191745.1 Picea mariana | reverse complement strand
TTGGCACGTTCCCTCTCTTGTGTGTGCAAAATGCTAAGGCTCGCGCACCTTGATTTGATCAGACAACTGTTGGTCCTCTGAATCAGTGATTCAACGACCAATGTCGCTCTCCCTCCTAAGCTTATGACTTCCTCTAACTTAGAATATTTTCTAAGTATCCAAAGGCCTCAGCCTTTGTTCCTCCTACGAGTTTGTCTCTTGGGTCTCTTCTACACTTATGAAAAGCGCTATCCCTTCTAAGCTCGATCCTTGGAGGATTTCAATTTCCCACGCACTCCTTGCGTTTCTGGGATTTCGTCAAACTCAGATCCGAAGGATTTCTTGAAAATAAATTCTTCTCGCCCTCCTGGCATTCCTCTTGCTCGATGCACACCTTGCAGAGCTCCTCTTTACAGAGTGTTCTATAACTCTGTCTGTCTCTGAACTCAACACAGAGTTGTTCCTGTGCACTCCTTGCACTTCTGTTGATGAAGATCAATGCGACCTCTCCTGAGCTTCTCTGAGGTTAATTCACCTCTGTCAACGCACTCCTTGCACTCAAAAACTCAAAGAAGAGAAGTAATTGAAACTTATTCAATTCTTCACCAGTTCATACATTCAAAACATGAACGACATATAAAAGCATAACAATGAATGCAAATACATAAACACACAGAAAGTTCATATGCAAGAAAAACTGCTTTCTTTCTATTAAGATGAATGTCCGATTACAATATGTGCAGGCTGGACTGTAATAGAGTCTCAACTCTCTCAAAACAAACTATTCTACTTCCTATTCAATGACAATACTCCTCCAGTAGCCTCATTTGGGCATGTCATGCATCTACATATACAAGAAGGTTCTTAGGGTTCCCTCCGACTACCTCTCCTATCGAAGTAACAACTAACAACTACTCAAGCTCCGTTACATTCAAGACCGAGAGTGAAACTCCCAGACCTCTCGCGATCATTCAGTTTTCGAGCGTTTCGCTCTTCTTCAATCATCTATTCAAAACAAATTTGCAGAATAAACACCAGCTTTTATATTCTGATTAATTTAAAAAGGCACACTATGGCGCTGAGTTGTCCCTCCACGTGGGCTTTGCTGACAATGCTCCTACATCAAAAATCCTTTAGCCCCTTAGTATCAAAATGTACATCATTCTTCTCTATTATACTTTCTCCTTTAATCGCCACTTTCGACCTCTAAAGCTTCTTAGTTTGTTTGCCATAGTTGCAATGGTGCATAGTGACAAAAATATCTTCAAAGGTGGGCATCACTTGCTACACCATCTTGCTTCCCACTACTTATTGTTTCAACTTGGGCATTTCCCTAGAAGGAGACCCAATTGAATCATTTACAACTTCTATATTTTCAAGAGGAATAATTTGCTCTTTATCATTTCCCTTGGATGATACTTCTTATTCATTATTCACCAACCTTTTTTCTTTTAGGATGCACATGGGAAACATTTTTTCCCTGAGTTACAAATCTCAAGGAAAACCCTTGAGTACTTCCCCTCATTTTGAGGATGGTACTTAAGGTAAATGGTAGAATCTTTAGGGCACCATTCTAGCCAACAACAAGGCTTGAAGCCATTACAATAATATACTCGTTAAGAGCTCAACATGTCACTTGAGGGAATTGAACCTGGGTGGGGAGGATAACAATTATTCCTCCCAACCATTCGAGCTAAACCCAATTGACATGCACACATGAAACATGTTCTTCTCCCTTTTCAATTATTTAGAATCTTTTCAATCATCACCATCTCCACAAACTTTGTTATTATTTTTCTTACCCCTATTTCTAAATGAAGAAGAAGTAGTCTTCTTGGTTGATGATGAAATATTCCTTGGAAAACTTGTCAAAATCCCTCCTCCAAAACCGTATTCAATTTTTCCCTCTAACTGCTTTGTAGGTGATGTTTAGTGGAAACAATATATTGTTCATTTTCCTCAAGGATTCTTTCCCACTTCTTCTTGATATTTGTATGGGCATTTGAACTTATTACCATAAAAAATCCTTTGGTGAGCTTCAAGTTCTTTACCCTGCAAATAGGACTTGATCCCTATAGCATTGTTCTGTCACCCACAACCTTCTTAACAACATCTTCATTATCTCCTCCCCCTTCCTTAAGAATTTCAAACTCATGAAAACATTTAGTATGGCCATAAGATAACAAATGCATTTTAAACAAATTCTCTAGATCATAACCTTTAATAACATGAGCCTCCTTGAAGTTAAGAGAATTTAAAGCTAAAGGGTTTAGCTTAATTAGTTATTTCCAATGTTGCTTGTTATTTGGCTAGTTTCATGTTGGTGGGTTCTTAGTTCGAATCCCCTCGGGTGAGGTGCACTAGTCTATATTGATAAGTTTCATAGGGATGTTGTCCATTAATGTGGGGAAGCATCCCTCATGTTTCCCCATGAGATTTTCCTCTAGAAAACAAAAAGAATTTAAACCTCTTTCCATTCCAGTCAATTGTCATATATCCTTCAATATTCCAACAAATCTAAAAGCTATGGACAATAATTGTTTCTTCTTCTTATGGTGAAGGAAGTTGACCCATTTCTCATATTGTCTGCAAATCTCATCCAACAAGAATGGGTCACATAAAAATTTGGCCAGATAGAGAGGTTTTCCCTCATAATCGTATAATTTAACATAGGTTAGTTTTCCTCATTGGAAATCGACCCTTCCCCATAGGTAATTTTATTGTTTTAGAGGTGAAGGACTTAGGCTCACTTCCCATAATCATTTGTCTAACTT
The DNA here is from genome assembly GCA_032191745.1 of Picea mariana. Lineage (NCBI taxonomy): Eukaryota > Viridiplantae > Streptophyta > Pinopsida > Pinales > Pinaceae > Picea > Picea mariana. The sequence goes on along the minus strand of JASDQU010030764.1, from coordinate 13,801 downwards.
TCCTCATAAAAGAATCCTAAATTTCATAGAAATGAAATCGATCTTTATGCTTACAAAGTAGTGGTTACCATAAATGCACTGGTTCAATATTTTGGTTGATACGAGCCCATATTGTCAAATTTTCTAAGTGTTATTAAAAACCAAAGAAAAAATCAAGTATGAGGTCATGTAAAATCTCCTGGTCTCAAGCCCATGGGAATGCGGTCTAATGACAAGCAATGAGGTGATTGGGTTTGAATTAAGGCAGAGACTTGGGTTCAAAATCCCCCAAGCTGGTGCAAGTGCTAGGTTCAAGTCTTGCATAACTCAGATATCATAAATATGCCCCTCATAGAGTGAAAATAACCAAAGAGATTCTATTAGAAGTATTTCTTAAAAAAAAAGACTCTCGTTCTTCTAGAACACTAGCAATTGGTGTGAAACCTCATTCGAGACTAACACTCCCAATCAAATATCTCCTTCTTTTGTAGTTTATAGTAAATGATGTAAACCACATACTTATGCATGTAAGCCGTTGACTTTTGTCCAACTAGACCAAGTGAAAATCTACACCATTTTTTTGTAAAGGCTGACCAGTTTGATGATATCAACCTAGTAATTTTTGTAGACTTTGGTTTAAGTTGTACCAACCATTTGTTCAATATAGCAAAACCACCATCCCGTGCACTAAAAAAAGCATTAACATTAGGCATCTTGGACATCTTGATGGGCTTTGAAAGACACAATGTTTTCTTGAACATGGAGGAAGTGATATGTTCAACTTATATTGTCTATCCAACTTCACCACCTTGATTTTAGAATGAAACCTTTTAACACACAACCCAACAACTTCTCGCAAATCACATACCTCTGTTACACACCCAACATCCACTAATCCCAAATCCCAAACCACATTTTTTCTTGGCTCTTCCTTTGGTAATTTTGAATGCCACTTACTTGTTGTCGACCAATGGAAGGATTTACCACTCCAAGCTAGGAAATTAAAGGTATACCAACATTAATGGTTCACTTTTCCTTCTATGAGACATATTCCAATGTTGTGGTCTGTGAACCAAGTATTATTCTCCTCTCTCAAACGAATCCTCACGTTCATCAACTTTTCACAACAACTTTGAAGGGTTAAGGGGAAAGGTAGTGGTAATTAAGTAAGCCATTCACTGCCATTGATTTTGGTTGTACCAACGTAATTGCCAATGACACATGTCATCCAAAGAAACATCGTTATCATTCAAAATCTTATCACAGACCATGCAAGTAGAGATGGATGGAAAATGTTATGGAAAGGAAAGGTCTTTGCACTTTGTGCTTGAGAGTGGTGTGGAGGTGTTGAACATGGTTACACATGTAGGGACATGCAATTGTAAGTGCTATGGAGGCATTGAGAATGTGAAGCAAGAGTTTGCGAGGGTTATATGTTTGGTGATGCAGAGATGGGAACCTTCTCCTAACGATTTGCATTCTACATTATATTATGGCTATGGAAGTTAGTGTCATAAGCTTCTCATTATATTATGGCTATGGAAGTTAGTGTCATAAGCTTCTCATTATATTATGGCTTTTTTATGTTAATGTAGTGCAAGAAGTATGCTCTTAAAAGAAGGTCATGAATTTCATATAAAATTTAATAAATAAAATTCAATGATTTTATTGAGAAGGTTTGAAATTCACCAAATTTCAAATTCCATGGGTCTATGTGAATGTGCTATTATTGTGTTAATATTGTGAGGTCATTTTCCCAATCTTAAATCCACCCTTAAATTTTTGGGTGATGTGGCTACCTTTTCAAGTTTTTTTTGGAACAAATAAAATAATATAGTTATTAGGTCATTCTTTTCAGGAGTGAGTTAGAAAGAGGATAAACTCAATCTTTCCGACAAGTTTATTTGTTTTTGACTAAACAAAGTTCTACCTTGTTCCACTCTTTTTCCCATCAATAAGATAAGATGAAACTCTAACTTCCAACATAATTTTTATCATTGACATATCATATAGATAAAGATTGAAAAAGATTCGCCCTTTTCAAATCACCTTTATAAATTTCTTTCATAAGCACATTTAAAATGTGGCAGCCAATTGGGTCTAGCTAGTGTGGTTGTGGGATGGAGAGTTATTCTCCCCACCCAGATTCTATTTATGTTAATAACATGTTTCACCTGATTCCACTCAACAAAAATTCTATCAAATTTGAAATAGAATTTAATAAAAAAATGGTTGAATTTATCCATTTTTTAATTTACTCCATTCCTTTTATATTTAAGAAAAAGAAGCTTTGTCTTCCTTTCACATTCAAGTATTATATAAATAAAAATTGAAAGAAAAAATTGTCTTTCCTTTTACATAGAAATTTGTATTATACAAATAAAAATTCAAAAAAAAAATATATATATATAGATAAAAATTGAAAGAGAAATTTGTCTTTCCTTTCACATGGCAGAGATTTGTGTTATACAAATAAAAATTCAAAAAGAAATAAAAAATTGACTTGACTTTTTCAAATTACATTTATAATTTTTTTTACTAAATACATAACTTTAAAATAATGTAACAATCAATCAATTTCTATTTAAATGTTTTTTTKGTTACAAAWTATTTTCCAATTATCAATATACAATATATTATAAATATAMCATTTTATAATATTGGGTGTCTTGTTCTACAAGAAATCTCAGACAGTATAATCTAATTTGTTATCTTAATCATGAACTTAAAAATAAATTATTATTATATAATCTTAAAATATCATTATCAAATCTAATAAACTTAGAAGACACTAAAAGGAATCCTTCAACCTAAAATATCTTAAATAAATACATATTACAGTTCCCTCAAATCCCTCTCCAAAGTAAAAGTGCCCAATAGAGTTTGAACCTTGCCATCCAAGCAAGACTCCGCTCACACATCAGAGAGTCGTCATGSCATTGATCAGAGATCGACGMGAAGTTGCCAGTGAGCACCATAAATGACAGATGTCAATTTCCAATAAGTTAACATCAACTCCGAGATACTGGCTCACAGCCGTCKWYCACGCAYGCCAATTCATAGRTGTTTTTTTGACCATCCAGAAGTCTGCGAAGGATAGGCAGCTGAGACCCAATTGAGAGGAATAAATACTAACAATACGCATGACCGTCTTAATGGCCGATGAGTACTCGATTGCTCCGTCGATTGTCCAGAATGGCCGAAGAAATATCTAAAGTCGAAGCACCAGAATTCGCATCAGAGGCCACCACCGGAAGTAGATCGTGGTCTATTCTTCGTTGGCCTCCCGCTCTCAGATGGATACCCACCTCCATAAAAGAAGTCATTGCCTCCGAACGCGGGCTCCTTTCCCTCGTGAAGTAAGCAAGAATCCATCTATTGATTGAATTGAATTCATACCCAGTTACGCGCGATTCCTCGTTCGAATTTCGTGCGACCTGAATGGTTAATTTGTTTGCAGGACTCCTTACGTGCAAGAGGAGGTCAATATAGGTAGCGGGCCGCCTGGATCGAAGGTAACATGGTTCAGGTCTTCAAGCAACAAGCCGCGCTTCATACATACTCTTACCTATGAGTCTGCCAAGAACAGCAACGCACCGACTTTGGTGATGGTTCATGGCTACGGGGCTTCCCAGGGCTTCTTCTTCCGGAACTTCGATGCACTCGCCAGTCGCTTTAGGGTTATTGCCATCGACCAATTGGGGTTTGTAATTTTTTGTCTCTTCGTTTTTTTTTTTCCTTTTCCCTTTTTAGCAATGGATTGGCTTGCTAGCGGAATAATTCTTTGCTTTAATGACTAATTAGTAAGTGGACACAGCAGATGATTCATTCATGAGACTATAGTATTATAGGGCAAGTTTCAAAATTGTTACTACCTGGTTTGTGCTCGTTTTCGAATTGGGTGGCAATGAAATTCAGTGAAAAGTCACGAGGATCAAATCTGAACCAATATATGAAATGTAATTTACAGATTGAACATACTGGAAAACATGTTGAAAGATCTTATGTTGTTCACAAACATGTTATCATCATATATATAATTTTTATTTTTTTGAGGTTAAATAAATAAATCTTAACAATTCTTTTATGAATTCTGTTAAAAAAATTGCTTGTCTGATTGCCAAGGCTAGAGATTTCGCGAATTTTGAAAATTTTCGGAAAAAGTTGCTAGTTGCTGTAATTGATGTTCAGATTAACAAAAGAACAAGTGAAGTCCATCGTGGCAAAACTATATGTATGGTGACATGAAAAATAGCATCAAGGCTTTTAGGAAAGTAGATTACTATCCTTTGTAGGGGTTTCAAACCCTATTATCTGATGTTTGAACTTTGAATGAATTTCAGTAGCAATCCTTTAGTGGGCAGTATTACATGAAGAATTTCGTGTTTGCACTGTCTATGATTGACAGGATTGTGCACTAGTGCCCCGCATTTTAAGTTTTGTTTTATACTAGAATTTCGTAGATTAGTATCAAATATGAGCTGCAAACTTACTTTTGTATTGAACTGTTTGTAGGAGTCCATTTTGTTATATTTGGATGAATCCCCTTTTGTTCCCCTTCTGTTTGATTCACATGTTTTGCTGAAGGAACCACTTTAAGCCATTTTCTCATCCGAAAATTAAGTTAGATCTTAGAATGTCGGCAATCTCTCTTGGGGAAACTATCAAAGCAAACAAGTGTTATTTTTATCAGCTTTCCTTCCCTTTTCATATAGAACCTTATCCCGTGAGAATGTGAGGCATGAACATTGATTTTGGTTAGTATTAGCGTTTGCCAGGAGGCTAGCACAACAGGCAAGCGTGACACAGATGAGCGCGACAGGGATTAAAACATGGATTCGATCAGAGAAAAGTGTAGCTTACAGGTCAGGAGCAGAGAGGGGAAGCGTGTGACGTGTAAAGGAAGAGAACACATAATTCTGACTTGATTTAGAGTACAGTAGGAGCACATGGGACAGATAAAGTGTGCATGGTGAGTGCGACGAGCACACACATGACAAAGAGCATGCATGGTGAGTGCAGCAAGCACGCGCATGATGTGCATGGTGAGTGCATGTGGAAGAAATGTGCATCAAAGGAGGGCATGCGACAGAATTCTGATTTGCCAGATGTAGTTCAAACTTCAGGCACATCGTATGTGCATGGCAGYGAGTGTGCCAACGCAAACTGAAGAGTCATGTTGGAAGGTTAAACAATAGGCGCAGGTTTGAAGGACCAAAGGAAGCTGTAAGKTCAGAGTGGAAGTTGAAGTGCCCAGAACAAATAKGAAGAGAGTTCAAGAGGAATATGAAAAGCTGGATTGGACACGAAGAGATACCAAAGGAAGATGAAGAGTTCAAGAGGAATATGAAAAGCTGGATTGGACACGAAGAGATACCAAAGGAAGATGAAGAGTTTAGGACGTTGGATGGTCAACAAATGCAGAGAATACAAGGATTTGTTGTCGTTTACGGTTTGAGTTAGGTTAGCCAGTGAGTGCCGAGAGATAGAAAGCTTGAGTTGTAGGGAGTCAATCGAGAGCCAAATTAGAGTGTTGAGGYACAAACTATAAATCTGTGCATGTATATTATTTTCTGTTAGTGAGAATGAGTATATCTATTCCCCTATGATTGTGCAATCTGGTTCTATATTCTCTGTGAGATCGTTGATCATTTAAGCTTGTAGATTCTCTCTCTATCCTAACCCAAGTTATTGTAGAYCACTGTGCTTAGTCTGCATAGTTCAAGGTTAAGGTGAATTGGGCCATTGCGCTCCCAACTCCACCAGAATGCTACWTTTTATGTCAACACTCCATGTCAAATTTCAGTTTGACCATATAAACCCAAATTTCTACAATTTTCTGATTTTTTTTTCCAAGGAAAACCCTGTGGGGAAACTCTCAGGCACTTCTCTGCATTTGCGGATGGTACCCCGTAYAAACCCGTCGGTGCTGATTACAGTGCCTGAACCAGCAGAGACATCGAGCCAGGCATGCAACAGAGGAAGACAGCCCAGGGAATTGACCCCGAGACCTCCTGCATGAAGATCAAAAAACCCAATTACTTGAGCTAGCCCACTGAGCTACAATATCCTAAGTATTTGCAAGGTAGTTGAACAAATTACATGCAAAAGTTTAAAACCCATTTCAGTACCAATCCCAATGATGATAGCACGATACTACAATAATTAGAATTTGTGGGTTGGGTTGACCTTTTTGTATGTTAATTATTGACCATTGGCGTGGCTAGTGACCAATGGAATCTATAAGTTCTGACATTATTAGGTCTATTCTTGTACGTGTAATCCCCTTCGGTTAAGAGTATCATCTTTGGGACAGGATGTTCTTCAGTTTGAAAATAGTTCATTCATGCCTAATCAGCTCAAAATGAAGCTTTGGCATTTGGATGTTTTAGACAATCAAAGCATAAATCACAGGTTAGACAAAAACTAAGACGACCTTCGATGTTTTGGAATAAAGCAGCCCTTAAAAAGAAAGAGACAATGGGACATATTCCAATCCAAGAATGGGACATGTGTATTGTAAAACTTTATGCCAATGAAAAGGACAGGGGGAAAGTAATCTGAACAGAGACTGAACCCATTTATATCAGAAGATATTGAAAAAAAATCAAACACCTAGCAAATGACAAGGCAAAAGGTAGAGGGGTATCAAGTGGAATATCTAAAAGTAGGGCTAGACACCCTGAAAGCACACATCATTTACCTACTCAATCCAGCCCTAGCACAGTGTTTCTCTTTGAAGTGGACTCAAAGTTTAATCTATCTTTAACGCAGGACACAAGGAAAAGTTAAATAAGGATATACTACAGGACAATAATATTAACCCCAGATTTACAGAAAAGTTATGGCTCAATATTTGAGAAGAAACTTAGCAGTGGCTGAAAATAAATCAATACAAGCAAGAGGACATGCAGGCTTCATTGAAAAACACTTTATTATGTGATTATCTTCAGGATATGAGTGGAAGAATGGAGGGAGAACAAGGTGGATCTCATAAATTGCTATGTAGCTTTCTGAAAAGCTTTCAACACAGTACCAAGAACCCAATTATGGATGAGAATGCAGGTACTGCAGATTTTTCAGACATGCCAAATGGCAATCGAAAGTTCGAAAGACTATATCACAAGTTGATGTCCAAAATGAAAACAAAAGTAAGATATATGCAGGGGATCAACATTAAAATTGGAGTCAAGTTAGGGTGTCTATTATCCTTGACCCTATTTAGAATTTGTCTAAAGTTTAAACAAATTGGAACAATGTTTAGAAGCAGCAGCATGCTTACAGATCATGTCCTAAGAATAATGCTCTTAGGCAGATTGCATAGTCCTACTTGCTTGATGCATTGAAGGCATGAATAGAATTTTCAATTGACAACTTGCACAAATTCAGTGAACAGTTTGGGTTACTAGTAAACACACGAAACTAAGATTAGAATCACAAAATCAAAACTCTCAGAATATCTAGACATCTCGTTTGAAGGAAACACCTTAGAAAGAATCCAAAAAGATATGTATCTTTGGATCAGCTTCCCAATAAGTCTCATCTGGAACTACAGCATAGAAAAACTCATTAGCAATGGATGGAAAACATACTTTGGGCTATAAGACAAATGTAGAATGCAGTATTCTGGATATGGGCACAAAAAGAAGATACTCTTTGGCATCTTAGTTGCGCCAGTTCCATTATATGGATGCACAGCG
>JASDQU010030759.1:0-22366 GCA_032191745.1 Picea mariana | reverse complement strand
TTTTTTCCCTAGAAGGCAACCCTCTTTTATGAGGGAAATGTATTGCGGCTATTGTAGAGGGTGAATATTGTATTCTGAGAGAGGAGACTGTGAGAGAAAGAAGAGGATGTTACAGCGGGTTTTGCTGTAGGTTGTATCCCTTCATTGGCTGGATAATAACAAAGGAAGGACCTGGCAATTTCTTTGGTGGACGTAGCCCACACTAGGTGAACCACATATATCTATGTCTCTCTTGTATTGTGTGTCTTCTGTGTTTTATTTCTGCATTTGTTTTGTTTTATTTCTCCGCGGTCCTGTTTTTCTAACAATATGCAACCATGTCTTCTAGTGCTAATGTGGTTGTATCACTCCCTATAGCCACGACTAAGCTATCCCAGGAGTCTGGAAAAGAACATAATAGGATAATACTTTTCCCCTCTTGAATTATTTTAATATCAGTAGGAGATAATTGTCTTATAATAGTATTTAAAAAAATTTAAATGCTCAGTCACCGAACTTCCCTCACTCATACTCAGAAGATACAATTTCTTTCTGAGAAATGACTTATTTACTAGGGATTTCGACTGGTACAATCTCCCCAACTTGTCCCAAAGTTTCTTGGCTGAATATTCACTTGAGACATTCAACAATACTTAATATGCAATATAAATTTGAATCAAACTCTTTGTTCTTCTCTTGAGTTTCTTCCATTCTTCCATTGACATACCTGTTGGCATGGTACCTAGACAAAAAATTTTCCATTGTTCTCGATCGTTCTCAACGATCATTCCTTAACACGATCTTTTAAATATTTCTGATGTACGAATCTTACTGAACCTAAGGTTTAGCTCAGATAAAAAGTTGTTAAACCAAGATCTGATAACACATTTTAGGAAATTAGGAACACTTCCACACTAATCCTAGCAGAGGAGAGGAAGAAATATTTAATCAAGAAAGTAATTGACACACTAGTAAATTTGGGTAATTTTGCGATGACGATTTCGATGCTCTTGCAATGTTATGTCATGGAGATTGCAACGAATCCTAGGCCCCCCAAATGTCATTCAAATTTCATGGAAAGTGTGATGAACCTGGGATATCATTGTAAGAGATACAACCCAAGGAGGTCATCACAAGCGAGACGACCTACGGTGGTCATCTCAAGAGTGAAAGAACGATGAACTAGGGAGCTCGTCTCTAGAGGGATGACCTAGGGCTCTTGTCACAAGAGAGATGACCAGAGTATTTCTTGCAAAAAACTATTCAAGGATAAGGTATCGTCAATGGTAACTATAGTTTGTTGCAGAGCGACGAAACCTCGATAGTTGTGACAAACTATCAATACTATTGATGATCTTATTTGTTGCAAGAGATATAGCCAGAGTAGTTCTTGTGATGAATTATTCAAGGATAAAGTATCACCAACAGTAACGATACTTCGTCGTAAGAGAGACAAAGCCTCAATATTTGTGACAAACTATCAATACTATCGACAATCTTATTCGTCACAAGAGAGACGACTGGAGTAGTTCTTGGGACGAACTATTCAAGGATAAGTTATCATCGATGGTAACAATAGTTCATTGCAAGAGAGATGAAGCCTCGATAGTTGTGACAAACTATCAATACTATAGATGATCTTATTCATAGCAAGAGAGATGAAATATATCTATTTAAAAAAAATTATAAATATTAATGCAAGATAGTGACTTTGAGGGTTATCAATTACAATATCTTCATAACATATGGGTCACTAGTAACTTGGTTCTAATTCCAGCTTAAGTGATATGCTTCACACTAGATATGTAAAAACAATATGTAAGTATGAATAGTGATCAATGGTTATATGGTATGGTCTTGTGATATGTTTTTCGCTTAATATATTTTCTAGATTGTAGTTGCACCAATTCCATTTGAGGTAGAGTGGATGTGCCATTTCTGTATTGGGTCATCTAAAGGATCAAAATAGGGATATTACACATCAAATGTAGAATGGTGATGCCATTTATGTAGTGGGTCATAAAAGTGATCTTGATAAATATTGAAGAAGGTATATTCATTTTAAATAACAACTTCAAAACCCTATCTTCTTAAAGGATCTCCATTGAAAATTAAGCTAAATATTAAAAAACCTATTTCTGTTTTGAGTCTTCCCAAGAAATATGTATTCTGTAGGAAAATATAATGCTTGCAGTATAGAAGAATAGATAAATATAGTAAGTTGAAATTTCCAAAGTTTTGAAAAATGATCTATTATACCTTAATTTAAGGAATGACACTATCATATGGAGGATTTCACTCTATGGACTCTACATAATGTTGACTCCACTAATTTGGGTCATCATTGATTTTTAAAACGCATCATTGTTACACAAATATATAGTTTAAATATTTTTTGGTTGGTTATCCTTGGGGATGTAAAGAATTTCACTAGGGAAATGATAAGGCTTAAAGGAATGTACACATGATATAATTCATATGCACTATAAGACATATATGTATTATATCTTATAAGTTTTATGCTATACATAAAAAAACAAAATGCAAAGGGATCTATCTTTTTCTCATGTTAACATGTTTCTGGGAGAGAAAATGTAAAGGAGAAAGGACACATATCCATTTTGGAGAATACCGACTGACCATCCCTCAATGAAATGACCATCCAGTCGTTCCTAAAATCATTTCATTGGATGAGCATTAGATAATAATTCCTAGTAAATAAGGATGGTGACAATTTCATTATTGTGGAAAACATTATTGAGGTAGGGTTATTTCTTTTTATTTTTCCTAAAATCATTCACTTTATTTTCTTATTGATATTAGAATGATGTTTTGTTTTTAATAAAAACATTATGTTTGTCATAAATAGTCATCTTCTTTTGTTTCCAATTAAAAATCCTCAAAACCAAAACCTAACCATCAAAACATGGATCCCAGAAATAAAATACAAAACCCTCCAATCTAAGAGGAATAAAAGTAAACCCAAAATATTAAATATCCTAACCCTTCTCAAGATTGGAATGTTGGGAAGCTGGAAGAAATGACAACTTTGATAGGTCTAAGTGCTATGTTTAGAGAGGGAGACCATTTCTATCACTTGCTTGGGAAAACACTTGACTTTATGATTAACAATATTGTGAATGCCCAAGGATATTCATTCAAATGAGTTATTATGTTTGTATGAGCGTATGGAAAGATACCAAATTTTATTCTAATATTTTCTATGTAGATTGAGGGTGATTACATGCCAACATTTATCAATCTGGTCATTTTGGAGCCCTAACACGACTAACAAGTAATATTTGTTTCATATGTTTTATTGCGTCATTATTAAAATTTTGATTTTTAAGTATCTAAGTTATTTGGTTGACTCTTGCAAATCCACAAAAATGATCTACCATTTCATCAATTATGGTATCATCCACCATTGATGCAACTAACATTGTTGCAATTGATGTTTCCTCTACTACTATGGAGGAAGAATTGATTGTAGAGTAGGTTTTGATATCTAAGGTGTAACTAACTCCCACTCTCAAACAACAAGTCATTCTAAATTACTTCTAATGTATTGTTTTCATATATGTTGAAAAAACATCATATGTAGGTTTATCATACCTCTAGATCTTCTAGAGATAGTCAGCAAAAAGTTGAAAATCAACTAGGAGAGTTGACATAGTGGTTGACATGGCATTCAACTGGTTGGGTAGTTAAACCAAAGAAAGTAACTAGTGCATAAAACAAGGCAGAATTCAAGGACTTCATTATATTCTCTCACCAATCTAAGTGGACCTGGTATTCTTCACTTGAAGGGAGTTGGGTACATATTAGTGTTGTATAATATGACCTTAACCATTGATCTATAAATAAAAATGTGATATGTGTTGTGTATGGAAATAATTTGTTTTTTTATACTTATATGTATGTTGAACTATGTTCAATTCGGATCAAGTGTTGTTACAATGTATTTAAATGCCTCCTCTTATTGGAATACCTAGCTCTATGATCTACATATTTTCCTATTTCTCCAACATTATACAAATGCCATTGGTTTGAGATATAGTCAAATTTATATTAGTATTTGGATGTTTTCAATTATATTTCCTTCTATTGAATCAAACATATTTGGTAGATTGACTCAGGGTTTCAGAATGAAAAGAATCTTATTACAGTTTCAATTTCAGAGTGCCCATTGATTACTGAAGCTTTAGTAATCATATCTCTAAGCTTGTATGCTTTATTGAACCCACTACTTATTATGCATAATATATGAGATCATATTACTTATGGACATGAGGTAATTAAGCTAGAAGGTTATTAATGGAACTGATTATGCCACATGCTTAAACTAGAGCTTATATGGAACTAACTTTACCTTTTACTTGACATGATGAGATTCACTAATGAATCTTGTATTTAATGGAATCACTACTCCAATAGATGGTATAAGTAGAAAGCCGTAAATATTACTATACATGCTTTGTAATCTCAATGTTGTAACATTAGACACGATGGTTGTACTTCACCTATGTCCTAAGATGAACATTGTTATAATGGGTTTTATTCATTCCATTTTCTAGTATGTGTAAACTAACCTTAGCTCGTTATAAGCTTGTAACCCTTTACACACTACTTCCAATCATGTAATCTATTCACAATATCTTTACTATGACTATTTACAGGTAAGTGGAATAGTACTATAAGAACTAGTTAACAAAGGTTGATATCGAGAAACAAAATATACACATTATGAAAACAGTAATACGTATTCCATAATCAATCACACTCGATATACTAGTACTCTAAGTTGATACAATAGAGTTACTAGTATAGATTCCATTTGCTTCTCTTATTCCTTACCATTCACTGAGTTATCATGTTCTTCTACTAGGAACTCGTATCTATATCTCATTCATTTCAAATACTCTATTGCATAATTATGGTTATTCTTATACTATGATATCTAAGGGATTACTTATACACAACCACAAAAAATCAATTCGAAGTATTAGATTAGTTGTGTGAATCATATGATATGATGAACTAAAGGGAATTGTATATGCTATATACTTGGGTGTGGTTCATTAGATAGAATGAATAGCATCATAGTGGCCCACAAATGATGGTAATGTAAAAATAAATAAATAAAAGGAACCTTAATAAGTCATAAAAAGAAGAAAAAAGACAAGACATACCTGATCTTTGATATTCTAATGTGTAGCAATGCATTGATACAACATCCAGATCATCTGCAAATGCGCGAACTGCATATTGTAGTAAAAAAAAATATAATTTAATTTAGTTTTTAATAAAAACCAAAAAATACTTTTAAGACATTTCAATAAATCCTAATAGAAATTAAAACCGACAAGATTGAAAATAGTAAACATCATTGGTATTCGTTTTTGTAAAAGCCATATGAGAGGAGATTAAATAGTGACATGCACACACACACAAACACACACACACACACACACACACACACACACGCATCTCATATGCGATGGCCTGAATAAGATTCTCTTGGTTTTGAGAATAATTTATTAGATTCGTCAGATCTTGGAGAAAACCTCCCTCGATATGAAGGAGCAACAATGAAGTCAACATTGACTATGTTGTTGATCTGTTGGATCAAGAGATTTTTTTTCTAAGAATAAATGACTCCTATAAATATTTCTCTACTGAATAGGGCCAACCATGTGAAGGTGGAAGCTCCTATGGCCCCTCCTCCCCCTCCCCCTCACATCACTCTCAATTCTCCAATACCCAATCTATATTCTACTAAAAATTATGCATTAAAAATATTCAAAATTGATAAAAGGTGATTGTAAAGCTATAAATGAGGTTTATCATTCAAAGACATATGTCATAAAAAAGATTTTTTATAAATGAGATTTATCATTTAAAATATGTTCCAAATATACTAGTTATATAATGTACATCTATCTGTCTTATAAAATTATTATACATCATCAATTTCTATTAGTCTTCTTTTGTGTTTTCCAGTTCTTAAGTAATTCATCAATCTCCATGTCTTCGTTTACTGGGTTCTCTTCAACAGTTGATGCTTCTTCAGTCCTTTCACTTCGAGCACACCTAGTATCATACCCATGACATGGAGGCTGTTGTGAGGGGACATCACCTACAAAAACAAAAAATATTAAATTTATATGGACAATTTTTAAATATCATTGAAATAGTACATTAATATTAAAAAACACCTCTGCAATGTAATTATTTACATGGTCCACTAGTCAACACCCTTAGAATGGCTACCCTATTTCCCTAATCTTCGGGTCAAGGAGGCTCAACTACGACATTCTCTTCCATTGAAACGAAAAAATTTATAAGGACAAAATCGTAAATGTATAAGACGTGGGCCTTAGACACAGGAACATATTAGGGTTGCACCCCACTGGGATGGGGCTATTGGGGAGCACCATGATCTTCTAGTTGTGCTACACTATCAACGCTCTGTTGTCCAGTACTACTGGTTTTGTTCATAGTGTTTCTCCCCTAATTAAAACAATGTAAGACATTAAAGTTATGGACAATATCAAACATTTACGTATTTTATAAGTAATGAAAGGTTAATGTGGACTGATTTTTATTTACCTTATCCCTCAAACTACATCTTGGGGTCTACCCCATGCTTTTCCTATGATCAACCATGGATTTATAGACATAATTGTGACCAAGTTGGAGGTCTTCCTCCGTGGTTTTAGTTCTGAATTCGTCACCCTACATTGCATAATAGTATGTTTTTTTAATGTTTTTGGCTGCAATTACCTGAAAGTTGTAAGGCGATACAAATAATATTCTTAATATGTTTGGGTACTTACGATTCGTGATAGTAACCTCGAGTAGCCACCCTGGCCTAGCTTGTGTTGGCAATGTTTGGAAATCCTTCCTTTGGTTTCCCTCTAAGTGTCAAGAAACCTATCATCAAAAGTTTCAAGTATGTTATATACCACACTTTTATTTAGATCTAAAGAAAATTAAAGGTATTGAAATCAAAATATTGTAATTTACCTTGGGGTACCAGTTATTTTTTCTTCTGATCTTTTCAATATCTTTTATTTTGCATCATAAATGATCACCTTCCACTCCCTCTCTATAATTGAGGGAGGACTCTCATACCTAGGGTTTCCTACCAATTTCCGTCTATAAACATCCCATGTGTATTTTAAATATTCACTCACTGCAGAGGTGGCCTCTTTTTTATTGAAGGTGTCTACTCCAAAGAGGCATTCGAGATAATCCATAAGTTCTTTTTTGAGGTTGGAATTCTAGAAATTCAACCTCATGCATAAGGTTTCCCCCAAAATCAACAAGGCCTTTCTCTCTAGGTGCCTGATAAAATGGTCGTTTCCTACACACAAAAATATATGATAATTAATTTAAAAATAACAATCTAGATGATTTATTTATGATATGGACAACATGAAACAGTTAAAATATGAAAAACTACCCGGGAGTCTCATTTGTTTTAATGGAATTCCATTATCATTGACCAAAAATGTGCACGCAAGGGTCCCTATGTTGGTCACATGTATATCTCTAGGAAATGAAACCATATCAACCACATCATCATCCTCATCTCTGTCACCACCTCTAGAGCTTGACCATTGTGTGGATGCTTGGCGGTGTGTGTCATGGCTCCTATCTAAAGGTGTGGAATATGGAGAAGTAAATAGTACTCTAGAAGATATATGATAGCCCATGTTAGGAATATGTGGCATTTCTACAGTGCCACTACTACCAACATCGGGCTGAACAGGATCCAAAAATCTCTTTATAAGAAAGAAAATGTTTTTTCATGAGATAATGTAAAAGTTAAAATAGAGACTATCATAATTGAACATATGAGTACAAAAAAAAAAACACTTTAAATTATGGTTATTACCTTATATGTGTTAAGTTGTGACATAAGAAGATTGATCCTTTCTAGGATGTCATGAGTTTGATCTGGACGGTCTAACAAGATAGCAAGTTCCTTGCTCTCTTTAATGATATTTTTTTTTTATCAATACCATCGGATCAGGGAATGAATACAAGCCCTCCTCATTGGTGTAATAATGATCAACATGGAATGCATACTACATATGATTTCAACAAAATAAATGTTATCTCAGTTATATAAACAAATGAAATAATTGATCACCACACAAATAAAATTATATAAACAAATAATAAAATTCACGTAAAATGAAAGTCGAATTTGATAATCATTTACATGTTCTACAACTCGCCCTTTTCCATGATTATCCTGCCACATTATAATATAATTAGAACCCCCAAATATTTAAAAAATTGTTAATGATAAAAAAAAATGATTTTCGCCCAAATAAAATTAACCTCAACGATCAACCTCCCACCTTATTATAAAATTGGGACCGTTAAATATTTAAAACATTGTTAAAGATAAAATCAATATAATGCAATAAGTAGAGGTTGCTTAAAGAGGTGTTGCATAAGTACCCACACACTATTATTCGATGTTTCTATTCGATTCAAATGGTAATCCACTAATAACTCTTCCCCAAGAGCTATCTTTTTTATTGTGCACACGACTACCCGATTCTCTTCACATCCCTCATATATGTAATTCGGTTTCTTGTTTGTTGTCTCAGGTCATGTGATGTTTATAAACCCTGTGATATTTTCATAATCTTTATGCCTTCCATCAATATAGATATTTTATCCCTTATTTTTATTGTTGTATCTAATTCGCGATGAGTGCATATCTCCACATACTTTGCATGTACCGGACCAACCGCATCCAATCGTTATAATTGTAACATGATATGACATAGTCCATCAGTTTAGTTACTGTATTATATTTAACAGTTATTCCATCCATTGAAAATATCCCCAGGCCATACAGGGAGGATGGTGCAATGCGATATGTCATATTGTTGACAATGAAGTCAGTGTCTAATGGAGGAAGTTTTTTAAGTACCCATTGTTTTACCATATGCTTATACCTGAGTGGAACCTCTATGTATCCTATGCTCTCATCATCGTAAGAGCATGATCCTCCTTCGACAAGAAAAAATTCCATGCATCTACGAAATTTTCTTCTGAATTTTTTACATATGATCCTTGTTCGTGTATCATATCTACTAGATGCAATTGCATTTTCCTCTATGTGTCCTAAGATTCCCTCACTCAAGGAAGAAATATCTGTCAGGTACCTATTTGGCTGTATCTTTAGTCACATGTGCACGTGTTGTTAGTGAGTAGACCACATGCACAAGATAGAATGGTCCAAAAAATCACATAGGTGCAAATCTCAAGTAGATTTTATTCGAGGCTACACACTTATAGGGCCATGATTTCTCTCTCCACCTGTTGTGAATAATATCTAAGCCTATAAATGATAGGTTCCTGGTGATATTGATACATTTATATTTATGGTTCTCACCCTTATGTTGGTCAAATTTGTGATGAGCCTTTCCAATATCCTTTGATCCTTGGTTATATTCTTAAGAGATCCCTTATATCTCTCTATATAGGTCTCAGCATGAGAGTGGTCATGCTATATTGTTTTAGATATTGCAACCATAGCGATAGATCAAGATCCATTTACTAAGGAGAAGTTGTGTCCTTGTGGAGAAATATGGAGGGACCTAGATCCGAGTGATGGGGGTGTTGTAGCAATATCAAGTATGGTTTGATTATTGTACACACATTTATTTTAATATAGATCTACTTTTCCCCCCTCCCAATTCCTTATGTTACTATTATGCATGTTTTTTATGTAAAGATCTAGGAGTTGGTGGTGAATTACTTAACTTGAAATTAGTTTAGATCTAGTGTTTTGAAATTACTTGAAGTGTATATATTGGAGTAGGAAAGAAGGTTGTGCATGTTTGATTCTCTGCATATATACAAATGAAATCAAGGATTACGACTTTTGGATCAAAATTTCTCACATGTTCAAGCCTCAACCATGAATAGAAGGTATGTATGTTTTCCCATTGACATTGAATTTCACATCATAATCATAAGGTATAAGAAATTAAGTTATTTTTTTATCAGTTATCTATGGTGAGCTATCAACCCACTCATCGGGGAATCCATCAGTTAGTAATAGTGAAAAATCCCTACAATAGTACCGGTGACTCCACTGGAGAAATTCATAAAATTTCTACTTTTTGTGTTGGCTTAGTTGGTTTCTGATAGGATCAACTTTAGATTTTATTGTTGGTGATATATTGGCTCTTAGTAAAGACCATGATAAGAAATTTAGTGCTATTTTCAGGCCCAGTTTTTTATATTTTGCATCTCTCAAAAAACAAAATAGATGTCATAGTATGTTAATTAAGGAATTTTGTTACACCTATTTTTGGTCCTTTAGTGCATTAAAGTTGAATATGGCCATCATCATATTCTAGATCAGAGGGTTTCATATTGCTTGGACCAAATCTAGTATAGTTTGCTTTATGTGTGCTAGTTGCAGTAGTGAAACTAGCACATGGATATCGATGCACATTGGATCCAATGGTGCAACCTATGAATGTGCACGTGTTGTTAGTGAGTAGACCACATGCACAAGATATTTATGGGAAATTTGTGCATACTTTATGCACAATATCAAATTACTACTATGGGCAAGTTGTGGATCTTATCAAAACCACACTTACCCACAAACTATAATAGTGTTAGAAGCATCAATCTCATAAGTGAAACTTATAGCATGCGACTATCTTCTTGATGACTCAAGTTATCTTGGAATTATATCCATTTATTTATTGCATACACAATAAACCTATATGTTATCTCACTAATGGATCACAACCATAAAAATATTTAACTAGTTCAAGTGATAACCTATCTTATGTATTGATGTTCAAATAAACAACATATATTTATTACACCATGCATTACATTCATATACATACATAGCATAAAACTTGAACTGTTATCCATGTATCAAAATTTCACATTTTGATTTACATGTTTGAAAGGAATCACATAATTATCATCACCATGAACATATAATGCTAAAAACCATAGATTGTCAACACATAAATTGGTTCATGTGTCCAAATATCAAACATATTCATTAGCTTAATTTATTTCAAACATATACTAAGAAAATTAATTACTAATATGAGTAAAAATTATATTTCTAACTACCTAATGCCAAAATTTGGAGCATTACATACACCCACTCTTTAGGACACTTTTTCTTGAAGTTATAGTCTAGTAAAAAGTGTTGGGTAATCTCGAGAGTCAGTGCATGGTCTTTGTGTCCTCCCAGATAATAGATCACGATTCATAATTGTCCCATTGGACTTTATGTAATACACAATCAAGACCATCTGCTTGGAAATATCTATACTATCTTGATTTGGAATGACCTTCCATCAGTCACATAGAAATTACTCTTTTTATCTCATGGGATCTGACCAATACATACTAGCACAAAATTGAAATAGGCATTATATTATACACCTTAAGTAGGTTTAGAAGTAATGGAATTCGACATGCAACTCATCCAATCGTCACAAGGATTTCAAATGGTCTATTTAAACCACCATGTTTATTGTGTATTATCAAGGAGTTATAGGGTGCAGGCCCTATACTTGTGGCATGCATGGCACCTCATCTTATTAATGAATTGATTATAAGCCATTGGTGAGTTTAATTTCATATTGATCTCCATTGAATGCATTCATTGTGTTTTACTTTACTAAGGTATTGGAGGACTATAAGGCCATATGAGCTCAACATTGAAGATTTGATGCACCCCAAGGTAGGGTGGAAATTTGATCGTGAATGCCTTATAACCACTCTACTTAGTGATGGTATATCATATGCATTGTAGTGACATGCACTTGAGATATGAGGGCTTGAATTTTTGTTTCTAAATACAAAGCCACACATTGTCCCCAACTAAGAAATTATTGAAGACACATTCCTTGTCATGTCACTTCTTGAACTTTGGCAATGCTTTTGATGGAATCTCATCTACTTTCCTTGAGTATTTTGGATGTGCTCAATGAAGTGTGTTTATTTGTTAACATATTTTAATGTAGACACAATGGTTCCCACCATTGGAGGTGTTAGATAGGAAATTACCATTGGCCAATAGGTTGAAATCCAAAGCATATTTCAAAGGGGCCACATTGTGTCACATTATATTGAGACAGTTATAAAATTTAGTGATTGGAAGAAAGGTTTTTCATCATATGGGCATGGATGCTTGTGATTATAAATGTGAAGCAAGTGCATAATATTTTGTTTAACAACTTTTGTTGAATTAAGAATGGAAAATTGTAGATGTGTCCAAAATTGTGTCACGTAGATCCGAAAGAGATTCATAATTATAGAAATAAATTTGGTATATTTTTCATTGAAAATAGACATGGATGAATTAAATATAACCAAATATATGTGAATAAATGTTTCACAATGTCCTATTCATGGCAAAAATATCACCATATTTGAGAACCAATTGACCAAAAATTTCATTATGGTGGTGGAATGTGATAAAGGAACCTCACAAAAATTCCACAGAGATTGATTTCCATGGGTGCAAAGGAATGGATAGAGGTGTATATAACTCCCAAATCATGTTGGTAAGTATTTTACTAACACAAGAAACACATCTCTTAATATATTTTTCCATTCCAACGGGATAATGAAACCAACAAAAATACTTTTTTAACACAATTAATGTCTTATGGACAAAATAATGATCCTCTGCCTTGGAGGAATGTGCCTCCAAAATAATCTTGTTCCACCCATGTGTGGGGGTACATGAGATTATAGGGTGGAAAAATAAGTTTAATACTAGATACTCCTTGGATAATATCTACATAAATATGGTTTAATACTAGATCCACTATGCAATGCTTCAAAACAATTGTGTGTTTGATATTCATATTTGTTTAGAATAGTCAACAATGTGTGAAATGGTGGTCAAATTAAGTAACAGTTGACATAATTAGATGCACCATGCTTATGTTCATCACCAATTGGAATTTTTGTAGATAGGTTATCCACTTCAATTGATTCGTGCTTTGAAATTTTTTTATGTCTACACACACAATGGCTACTTATGGTTGGAGTGTTTAAGAGTCTCCTTCCCAAGAATGTAATGTTTCCATTTCTTAACAACTTGGATGATCCCATAACCTTTATTTGATGTAAATTAAGTAATTTATAATATCATCACTGAAAATTTTAAAGTGGTGTGCAAGGCGATGCCCATTTTGTAGGAAAATAACATCGAGAGCATAATTTCAGGTATGAGTCTTAAAGGGATGATGTAAATCAAGGAGTTATAGGACCAAAAAAGAGTTCAGTTTGCATTTTCATTTTTCAAATCCTTGATGTTGTATTGTGTCCCTTTTGAACATGATCTTTGTGGAAATCCCACATAATAAAGAGTGGGGAGGGTGTAAAACATGGGATAATCTGAACACAAACCTTTTGTAGAAGTTCACTAAGCCCAAGAAATTATGTAATTTGGTTAGGTTGGTCATAATGGACCATTTTGTAATGATCTATACCTTCATAGGATATACATGCAATTTGATTTCATCAACAATGATGATGAAGTACCATATGTGTTTCCCGGTGAAGTCACATTTCTCTAGGTTAGCAAAGAGATTTTGGTTGTGCAAAGTGTTCAAATTGGTCATCATGTTCTTCCCATGTACTACTAAAAACCAAAACATGATTAATATGAATAAAAAATTTAACTATGAAAGGTTGTAGAATGATACATGAGCATTGGTTTAGTCAAAGGGCATCACCAACCACTCATACAAGTCATCCTTAGCTTCAAATGTAGTATTCCAAACATTCCTAGGGTTGGAATGACCTTGTTGGTAGTTAGATTTCAATTTGATTATGGTGTACTTTTATCCCTTCATTATGTATACAAGACCATCAATTCAAGGAATGGGGTATTGTTCCCTCATTGTGATCTTATTGAAGGAGCAATTGTGAATGCATGCACACTAAGAACCATATTTCTTTGACACTAGCATGCTCACGCTCGCACATGGTGATGCGTTCAATCAAATGTATCCCTTATGTAAGAGACACTATATTTGTTGGGTATCTCATCCTTATCTAGAAATGATTTGTATGGAGTGGTAATACTTCTCTAGGAAATAGGTTGATATGATGCTCTAATTGACAATGGAGTGGAATTCTAGGGGATTTTTAAAATACATTTATGTATTTCTTCAAAACCGTTGATGACTATTTTTTTTCAGAAAGTGCATGATGGATGAAACTTGTACAAGGGAAATAGTATTGTGGACAACAATTTGTTAGATAATCAATAAAATGAGTTTTTATGTATGACAATTCAATTTACAACATTGTTTTGCATAAATTCAAGAGATTCATTTTATGCTTTACTTCAAGAATGTGAAAACAAATTTCCTTTGATGTCGAGAAAAATGCTATGAAGGTGTGATTTATAGATTTAGTGCCTTTCCCATAGCTATGGTTGTGCTAACATCACATCACATACCTCCAATTGTGAATTCATGCATGTTGGCGTAGGCCAATTTTGGTAGAAAATCAAGGAATTTTCGAAGGAATCAAGGCATAAATCGGAAAATATAAGGCAGCGCCGGAAAATGGGGAGCATGTCAGAAATAGAGGAAAAGCAACGTTGGAAATAGAGAAAAACCAACACCTAGGAAAAACAGTTACAAAGTGGAAAAACTATTGCGGAGCAGTTGAAAAGTGGACAAACCTAATAATCTTAGGGTTATGGTTTTTGTAATGGATTTGTCCCATTTTTTGTATAAGTAGAATTTATTAGGATTGTGGAAAGGGTTGGTTGGTTGATATATTAGTTGGAAGTTCTTATCTTTGTTCTGAGTTCTAGATATTGCTAGTCTATGCATGTTTGAAGAGTAGTTCTAGGTTTTGTGAAGACTATCACGATCTGTGGAGATCGATTGTAATGGAGGAAGAATTGTACAGTTTGTGGCACTAGATTTTGTATGAATATTAATAAAGAGATGAAGCAAATCATCTTTGTGGATGTAGCCCCAGGAGGGGTGAATCATGATATATTTGGGTTATGTGTGAATGTTTGCAGTGCTTGTGATTATATTTTCTTTAATGAGTTTTATGATGAACATGTTAAAATGATAAAGGAAATAATATTGTGCACTAAGGATAAACTGATGAAATCTGTAGAATAACACTAAATGGATGAATGTCATAGTTAGTATTCATATCTGAATCTTATGTTGCAGTAAATGAATATGTGTCATTGTGTATATGTTGTTATAATGGTTAATGAAGTTCCATTGGAATAGTTGTGTCGCCGGTATGAACTAAGATCCAGCTAAGGTTAGCATAATAAATGGGCATTTGAGGGCTAGCAGCTAAGTAAATATAATGCTCCTGAGAGGGAAGAACATCCCATTCCATGGTTGCAAACAATTGAGTCATGCAAACACCCATTGAAGCCATGTCGGGTGAGACTGCACAGTGCACTCTGTGCGTTGTTTTTGCTTCTGGTATTGAGAAGGGTCGATGGTTGAAGGGAAGTTAGTAATAATGTAGTTAGAACCTAGGTCATCCCATAAAATCCAATAATGGTTCTGTTTCCAGTTGGAACTCAGAAGAGTAGATCGGGAGGGATGTACCACACAATATAGCGTGATGGTTTAAGAAAGGGGATGTTTTTAGGTTGGAACCCCACAAAAGTGGAGATTGAAAGATGGTTGACAGTTCATGACCTAGAGTTTTCCCACAAAGATAATAGAATCCCTAGGTTTAAGCCAAGACAATACTTGGAGAGATAAGTATTCATTGAAATACATGAGAGTTTCTTTAGTGAGTTTCCCACGCTATTGCAGGAGTGAATAGCACAGTTGAAAGATACCCATATGAGAAATAGAGTTAGATCAGTGGAGTGGACAGAAGAGAGTATCGCATGGTTGAATAGGGTGAATAACAAATTCACATGCGCAATAGATTTATGGCTAGACAACATTGTATTGGGGTATATCATTGAGTTTGCAGTAGATACATCAAAGTCTTACAGTGTACCAGAGAACGAGTTTCTTAAGGGTCCAAGGCGAAGGTACATTAGGTCGTTGTACACTTCAATCAAGAGATTATTTCATAATAAAGGGATATTAACCATGGAATCAAAAAACCAAACTACCTTGCATGCATGGGGGAGTTAGGGGAAACACTGAGGAAGGTCTGAGATGGAGGGGGAAATGAATAGAGGAGAGGGAAATAAAGAGAAATATCACATTATGATGGATCAATAGGAGATCCAGAAATTTTTTTATAAGGCATGAATGATGTACAGTGGCCGACCCTACTGGTATAAGCTCAATAGGAAGAAAAGAGTAGTAGTTGAGAGGGAATGCTTGGACAGTGACGAGGAAGAGGCAGAGGATATTTATGCTGTGGAGAAAATTGAAGAAATAATACGTGCCACATATGAAAGAAAGACTAGAGGAGTGGGATATAATGAGGAAGAAGGTACTCTGGTCCATATATGAATCAGTGTAGAACCTACAACCCCATGTACGATTAACACATCAAAAAATAAAGAGTGGTTAAGAGAACCAGTAACTGACGGTCAGAGGAATCCAGGAGATCAAAATAGAAGTGAGGGTACAAGTGGAAGTACCAAAAACATTATAGGTAGTGGTACAAGTGGAAGTACCATTAGCAATAACAATGGGATTTCAAGCCTGAATAATAGTACACAGATAGTAGTACCACAAGGAGCAAGTACAACACATTCTACAATGGCAGGTGTAGATCCAACAATAACATTACCTTAGTTCCATGGGGATGGATCAGAATAGTCAAATAAGCACTGATTCATGTGTGAGGAATTATGGGAAGAAAAAAGAGTCACTGATGAGGTAGAAAAAGTAGCGCAACTAGCAATAACATTCAGAAACCGTGCATTGGATTGGTACACGAATCTAGCAGTAAAAATCCACAGGGTGCATCAGGAATAGTAGCAGAGATCAAGTAGGAACTAATCACTGAGTTTTAGAGGCCGAAATTAGAGGATCATTTTATGAATGAGATGATTGAGGTTAGATAGAAACTAGGAGAGTTTGTATGGGGCATCGATCACAAGTTTAAGACATTGGAAGGTAAACTAAAGTATCCCATTTATGACATGAAACACAAACAATTGTTTATAAATTCGCTATTACCACATTTCAAATATCCATTAAGAAAGCATAAATTTCAAACCCAAGAAGAGGCACTGCAAGCAACGATGTAGTTAGAGGAGAATCAATATAATCAAACATATCCATATATAGAGGAGCATAGCAAACCCGAAGAAGAAGAAGGTGAACAATGATACATCTGCACTATATCTTTCAGAGATCAAAATGGGTTGAATTTATGCAGAACCTTACTTTTGTTATAAAGCACATTTATGGAAATGCTAACAAGTTTGTTGATGCATTGAGAAAGAAATGTTTGATTTTGCAGGAGTTTCGTGTGAAGACCTTAGGTTTTGATAGCCTTAAGGAGATGTACAGAGGTGATTCTGATTTTAAGGATGCTTATGAAGCATGTGAGAATTCTGTTCTAAGTAGGGATGATTTGAAGGATGAAAATAATTTTAAAATTTAGAAACCTTGGTGAATCTTATTAATCCTTTAGATGCCAAATATAAATGTTTGGCGATATTTTTGTAAAAATATTCAAATTTCTAAGGATTTTATATAGATTTTATAAAATTTTGGCATTTTTTTAAGGTAAAATAATGTTATCCTATAGAATTTGGGTGAATCATTTTTAAAAGAGCGAATCTTGTTTTTGGAAAAACCATATAAAATTAGCCCATGAGTGAAATTTAGCCCCTAAAATCATCCCTAGTTCTGAGAGATAGAAGCCAATGGATTGAATACTTGATCTAGGATGGACTGCTATTCAAAGGAAATTAGTTGTGTACTATCCCAAAGAGTTCTATGAGAGAAAACCTTTTGAAGGAAAAGCATCGTGGAGGATTGGCTGGACATTTCGGCCATGTCAAGACATTTTCGCAACTGAACAGTTTATATTATTGGCTAGGGATGAGGACAGATGTCAAGAAATTTTTCAACAGATGTAGAATTTTCCAGCACACAAAGCAGAAAAGATAAAATACAATATTGCATCAACCATTGCCAGTACCAGAGAGGCTATGGGACACAGTAAGCATGGATTTTGTGTTAGGACTACTGAGGACACAAAGAGGTTGTGATTCCATATTCGTGGTAGTCGACAGATTCTAAAAAATGGCACATTTTATTCCATGTCAGAAAACCAGTGATGCAACACACATTGCAAATCTATTTTTCAAAGAAGTTGTTCGACTTCATGGTTTACCCAAGAGTATTGTTTCAAATAGAGATACCGAATTTGTTGGTCATTTCCGGAGGACACTATGGAAAAATCCGGGGATGAATTTATCTTTTAGATCAACATATCACCCTCAGATGGATGGATAGACTGAGGTAGTAAACCGAAGTTTGGGAGACTTATTGAGGAGTTTAGTAGCTGAACATCATAGCCAGTGGAATCAGATTCTACCGCAAGCAAATTTTTTATATAATAACTCACCTAATAGAAGCACAGGACAGAGCCCATTCTAGATAATGTATAGAATGAAGCCAAGAGGAGTATCTGAGTTGAGAGACCTAGAGAAGAATGAGTTCAGGAGTGTTGGAGCAGAAGATTTTGCAGCAAAGATACAAGAGCTCCACAGTAATATTAAAGAGAGATTGTAGAATTCAAACCATGAGTGCAAGCATAGAGAATATCATCATAGGAGAGAGCTTCAGTTCGAAGTGTGTGATTTGTTCTTAGTGCATTTAAGGAATGAAAGGTTCCCAAGGGGAACGTATAATAAGTTGAAGATGAAATAAATAAAGTCGTGTAAGCTTTTGAGAATATTTGAGGAAAATGATTATGAGATAGAATTGCCAGATGATGTAGGCATATCACCCATATTCAATATAGAAGATCTATATCCTTATAGAGAAGATGAAACAGATGGGGTAGAGAATCAAAAAAAAAATCTAGTGGGTTAAACAGATGCTTATAGCTGAAAATACGCAGATGGAAAATATCATTGATCAGAGAGTTAGCAAGAAAACATGGAGAAAAACATATTTTGAGTATTTGGTAAAATGGAAAGGACACCTGATTCAGGATGCCAGTTGGGAAAGTGAAGCAGATATCTAAAAACATGGAAAGATGGTGCAGAAGCTCATTGACAGGAGTTCATGCATTGTTCAGCCAGAGTAGTATGAAGCAGGAGCATTGTAAGCAAGAGAAAAAGCAGAGGATAGCTGGATATGCACCAACATGCATTTTGAGGATGATTTGAATTTGAAAAGATGAAGCATTAATGTAATATCTGGAAAATATATATTTGTTTTTATGGTTTGGGAATTGTAACGCAGATCTTGAGCATTGCTCTCATCTGTTGGTTGTAAACAATTAATGTAATGAATGTAAAGTATACGTAGGCTTTAATTCGATTATATAGCTTGAGTAGTAGGAGGGAAAACTCGAAAAATCCCCTCAT
Source organism: Picea mariana (assembly GCA_032191745.1). NCBI lineage: Eukaryota > Viridiplantae > Streptophyta > Pinopsida > Pinales > Pinaceae > Picea > Picea mariana. The sequence continues at coordinate 2,832 of JASDQU010030759.1, read as the reverse complement.
ATGTATTGTATTGTATCATTATTCTCAGAGAAGTTGTTAGAAGCAGTAGAGTAGGAGAGCATAGAAGAGTAGATAAGTTGTAGAAGTTGTATAAGCATATAGTTTTTTCTATGGAACCCATGTACATAAGCACTTGAGTTAATATAAGAATGCTTTGACTCAAATTCATAGTGATGTGATGGATATAGTTTTCATCTATTGAATGGTATGTTTACAATTTTCTTATATGCTATGCTTTGCATTTGTTTAAATCTTTTTATGTGTATGATTCCATGTTGAATGTATGAAGTCTGTGAGAGGGAGAGTATGAGTTTCAATTGTTTCTCTTCCTAATAATCCCTAGAAGGAGTGCAGTGAATATCCGCAAGGAGTACATTGACAAGGTTCTGATTTTTACCTCAGAGAAGCTCAAGAGAGATAGAGTTGTTCTCATACCAGTAGTAGTGAAAGTATTGCATAGAGTCATGCAAGGTGTGGGAAGGATGGATTTAAGTCTGAGATTTTTCCAACCAAGTAAGTGGTTGAAGAAATTCTGTCACAAGGAGGGTGAAGAGTTGGAAGGTATCAGATAATCATAAATTTTTGTGAGAGACACAAGGAGTGCCTACAGGAATCCCTTAGAATCATTGAGTTTGCAGGAAAGAGCCAAGCTCGGGAGGGATAGAGACTTCGAGGAGTTCGAAGGAAGGATGAGGTTTGGAGTCACATCGTAGAAATAAATATATGGAGGAAAGACACCGAGTTATTTGGCCAGGGAGTCTTTGAGAATTTGAATGGATGGTTGAGTTTCTCAGAAGGAGAAGCACTGATTTTTCATTGACCGTTGGATCCAATGGATAAGCGGTGAGGATAGACCGAGTGTCTTTAAACACTCGAAATATTAGGAAGGATAGTATCTGTTAGATATGGATCAATGAGAGTCGTTGATTGGAGATTAGAGTCTTGGCATTTTAGGAGTAGGACATGTGGAGGAAGCTATTTGGGGAATCCATGATATGTGAAGTCCTGACGTAATCCAAACCGTCAGATCTTAGGAGGTTCAGGACGGTTGATATGTGGATAAGAAGTTGCGATTTTGGAATTCGGGAAAAAGGAGAAGAGCCACATTGTGAACTCACAAGTTGTGAAATCCCAACATGCTCAGAGGTGGACCCTAGGGTTAGATTGGAAGTCACATGATAGAAACATAAGGGAGGAGATAAAGGCCCATTATCCCATTTTGGAGTTTTGGGAATCAAAGGATTCATGGAGACTCACAATAAAAATCACAAAGTCATGAGATCCGAAACACATTTTTGGGTTAAGTCAGTGGTCATGCCAGGTGGTCACGTGAAGTGGAGGTTCACGCCTAGTGCTTGTTCATGCAGGCGTAACTTCTAAGAAGGACCTGTGGTATTATATGCATTGGAGGTTCGAGTGGGAACTCAGGAGCCATTTTGGTTCAAGGAAATAGGAAGATCCAAATACCAGGAGGTCAAGCAGACTGACGCAACCCGCCCCTCACCGAGCAAGCTGCTACCACTAGGACCTTCTTCAGTCACGGGCCCGAAGAGTCTAATCTCTTCCAACTCCCCCTCAGAAGTCAAGAGTCACCCACGTAACTCTTTCGACGGTTCCCCCTTCTGTCGGATATCGGGAAATCGGAACTCGGGAGTTCGCGGTTCATGCGAACACAATTCACATGCACAACCAAATCCCGAACCCCGATGGTCAACGGTCAACGTCCCTTTCTTCTCGGGGAATTTACTTTCGGGAAATCGGCGATTATGTTGCTATGTGTCTCATGCAACCCAAAACCCCGAACCCCGAATATCCGATGCCACCTGTCAGCATCCCATGGTGAGGCCTAAAGCCGTGACACCTGTCTCCCACTCTGTCTTGGGGACCCACCTTGCCACGTCCTCTTCGAGATTTCGCCGATCGCGAATCCCTGATGCAAGTTTCCTTGGTGTCGAAAACTCCGAAATGCCAAACCCCGATATCCGGGATCTGCTGCCACGCGTCCCTCCGTGGATCGACGGTTCCCGTTACTTCGAGAAATCGTGACTCGGGACTTCCCGAGGCATAGATCTCTTGTATCACAAAACCCCGAATGCCGAAACCTCGAAACTCTGGATTTGTGCCACCTGTCCAGCTATGATCGACGACTCTGGTCGATTCGGAAAATCGTCGGTCGCGATTCCAAAGAGCTTGAGCTCTTGTCTCCGGGAACGCCGAACGCCGAACCCCGACTCCCAGGGATCCTGCGCCACGTGCCCTCTCTCTGATCTACGGCTCGTATTGATTCGGTGAATCGCGACTCGGAATTCCTCGAGGTATTTAACTCTCACCTTACCAACCCCCGAACTCCGAAACTCCGAAGTCCGATGAACTTTGACTCTCCATGCCTGTGGTAGGGGCTATCTCCCGCGCAGCTCTCCCCTCGATCGGATGGTCCTCGGGATTTCAGAAAAATTCCCTTGGATTTCCAACCGTCGATTCTATTTCTCCTGCAGAGTTCTTCGCTGCACCACCTTCGTCCCGTGCGAACTTCACTGGGGTCATCTTCCGCAGTGAAACAAAAGAACTATCTCTCCTGAGATTTGTTCTTCTTCCTCTTCCAGGGACTCTCCGAATACGTTCCCGATACTCGGCCTTCAAATATCGCCAAGGGTGATAAATTCTTTTGACCCTTGCGCATTCACGCTCGCAATAGTCTCAACCTCCCCCTTCTCAGACTTGCTACTGAGACTCGAATTCGACCTGCACTCACCTGCACGGCTCGAATAACTCAACCCAACTCTGAGAAAAATGAGAGCAAAGGTTCAACTACTTAGCCTCCTCGACGCGCTC
>JASDQU010030757.1:0-13851 GCA_032191745.1 Picea mariana | reverse complement strand
TGGTTTGAATTTGAGGCAAGTCAAAGAAGTTTCTATTTTTAGAAAATTCTATTTTTGGAAGATGTTTTAGAAATTTGGTCAAAATTATAAGAGGATCGCATTTTTGAGGACTCAATATTGATAATTGTTCATGGTAATTTCAGATCAATCGAAGACCATGAAAATTTGGTTTATTTTTAGTAGGATTTTTTAGCAGGGTGTTTATTTTTTTGGATACCCAGTATGGCATACAAAAACAATGTTAAATTTCAAGCCATTCCAAGGTGCTTAAATTTTCAGGGTCCAAATTCATTTTTGTAGCTTCTATAGGGTGCTTGGTGGGGTCCCATATAAGGTTTACTTGTTATATTTTCCTATGAATTTGACCAAGGGCACACTAATATAGGAAGCCTCATCACACCTTCTTGTGACCATTCTTCTTTCTATTCTTAGCCTATACCAACTCACCCTACTTGAGTAAACCTTGTTAATTTTACTTATGGTTGACTTTGATGGATTTTTTTATTTAGGATTGATGTTATTTCCTTGAGGAGCCCTCCCATTTATGTGAATGATCCTAACACTTTCCATTTCTAGTGTTGGGAGGGTGCTCCTTACTTGAAGGAGATTTTCCCCATATTTATGATACCCTACATATTTCTACTTATAGTACCTATCTTCCATTTCAATTAAGAAAAAAATTTGCGCTGCAAATATCTTACACCTATGCTAAGCATGGAGGTCTTATTCTTGGAAGTTTCCTCCCTCAGGATTTCACTCTTTTACCTTGAGCTTTTTCAGTATTCTTGCAAATTTGTTTTGATGGAAAATTCAATTTGGACATATTTTGATGGAGGAATATTTAATTCAAAGACAAAAGCTATCTTGGAGAAGGGGTGTACTTTATAGGAGGTTGTTATTGGTGTGTGTTTTGGTCCTTGCATGAAGATATCTATTCTCAAGTGAGGGTGATTTCATGGAGTTTTATTTGTTATATGCATGAATTATTTTTCCTCTCATAGTTGGAACACTTCATATAGAGATTCCCTTGGAGTAGTTTGGGAGGAATGAAACTTTATATTTATCTTTATCTAGTCTTACACTTCTCTCATTGTTATAAAGCATTGCACATAGTGACGGGGGTAGATCAATGCTTTGTATTTTTCTCATTGCTTCACATTTTCTTCTAGAGAGTGTGTGATTGAGAGCTAGCATAGAGCACAAGTGTTGGTTGAACTTCTTTACCTTCATGATCATGGTTTCTTCTATCCCATGCGATGTGGAAATGTTGAATAATATTGACTTCCCCGAGATCTTGGAGAGTGTTTGGTGTGTTCCTACCAGTCAAGGACTTTTTTCTTCTATAACCTAGGGTCATAAATATCTATCAACTACTTTCTTGGTGACTAGTACATGTGTTTGTTGTGTAAGAATTTCTATATTTTATATACCCTCTCTTTTATTGCATGCTTAATAGGAAACTTGGTAGTAGGAATTAAATAATTTTGTTTACCTTATTGATTTTTTTCATTCATATCTAGCTCCATATAAGACACTGTTTGATCTATAAGGTTATTTATTCATTAAAAAGACACTCATTTAGTTCTACTTGATTTTCATGCATCCTTAGGCATCATGTTGAGCATACATATTAGTTAATTTTATTTATTGTCCTTAGCTTTTCTATCAAAAAATAAAGTAGCTTAATTTTCCTATTTTTTGTAACTTATTGTAGAAAGATACAAGATTTATACCTCCTCCTCAATTTGCATGCATAACAAATATAAAAAAATAAAAAAACAACATTGCATTACTATTTCCAACAATTAAAACAATGATTACTACTTGCTATATTTGTTTATTTTTTGCACAACAATTAGTTGATTTTAGCATAAATTTGCATTGGTTTGCATGCCTAGTTTTCCTTAGTAAATATTTGCTTATTTTTTTGCATTCTAGTGGATTTCTTCTTGTTGTCTGCTTTATTGAATTGTAAACTTTTACGTAGAACACCACTCTATTATTATTTTATTTAAGGTACTACTAATAGTTAGTTGATTTTCTATTGATCCCTCAGATCACTTAGGGATACCACCTTGTGGTTAACATACACTAACTTCGAAGTGAGAGGAAGTAAGCAAGGTGGTGATGGCTTATTTTCTATAGTTATTTGGACTCCATGACCTATCTTTGCAAGATGGAAACTTATGGGTGATAACATTTTGTCCTTGTTGGTAGGGAGCTTAGCTAGGCTTTATAATATGTGGAACAACTAAATTTAATAAGATGGGCATTGGTTTATGTGATTTTGTTTTATTTCTCACATGAAGACTCCACTTTTGTAGCTCTGGATCGTGTAAGGAAAACTATGATATTGGACACTAATGAAGTCATTACTCTAACTTTGGATAAACTTGAGGAGCTTCTCTACTAGGTTAGATTTATAGTTTCTTGTAAGAAAGTTCTTGCTACTTTTCCTTTTGTTTAAGCTTGTCCTAATTCTCCAAAATCTCCTAGTTCTCTGAGTGAGCCTTTAATAATTACTTCTCTAAGAATTATTTTTTCAAGTGTTGTTTTGAGTCAATCACACCTAGTTTCATCACTATTTGTTCCAATTAATTGTGCATCACTGAGTTTCACTACCATAGAAGGGTATCCCCACAACCTTGTTGATAAGTATCATACACATATACCTATTTTTGAAGGAAATAACACTATTATTGTTGAAACACATCTAAAGAAATGTTCAATTTTCATTGAAATTTTTTATTTCAAACATGAAGATGTCCAAATGAATTTTTTTTTCAAGTGTTTGGATAATGAAGCCTATATCTAGTTTAAGTATTTTTCTAGGAGTATATATATATATTCCAGGAAAAAAATATTATATTTGTTATTTCATCAAGAAATCAAAATATACATTGCTAAGCCTTGTTACTATGTTCTGATCCCTTATTTTTTAGTAGTTCATGTTTGGTCATTATAGTCTTCAGAGTCAAAATGAATCAAAATAGAAACCTTGAAGGAAACATGTCTTTACAAGCTAATCATTAAATTAACCATACATACACAGAATTCAGAGTACAAACTGATGTACTGCTAAAAATGGAGAATTTTTGGAGTGTCTATGTATGACTAAGGAACCTTCCTCCAACACTATAGCTTCCTTTGATAATGCTTCCACCTTGATAATTAATTCTCTATACACATGGTTAAAATAAATATGTTGGAAATGCAACCTAGATTCTACAATTCTTTCAAGTAAAGGAGCAAGAACTAGATTTGAGATTATGCATTGATTATTACACCAATCTGTAAGCAATTTGTTTTCACCGTGTATTTGAAGCTCTGTTATACCTTTTGATAATGAAAACCTGAGAATAATCCATAGGCACAAGATTCAGCTTTGTTATTTGTTTATATTCCCACTCCATATTTTAGTAATAAGTAATGGTGTTGGTTGAGATATAATATGGCACCTGCTCAACATGAACCTGGGGTTCCTTAACAAGCCCCATCGAAGAAACCCTATGCATAATATTGATTAATTGTAGGATCTTTAATAACTATGTGAGATGGTCTCTTTGTGATTTTGCTACATTCTTTCAAGAGGATTTGAATTTTTTGCACCACAATAGAAACTTCCAAGGACTTGTCTTCTAAAATCATTTTATTTTTGGTTATCCACAGTCCCCATATCACAAAACATGGAAGTGCTTTAAAATGTCTCACCATCAAGTTTGAGTGCCACACCTCAAAACAATGTACTAAAGATGCACTTTAGTAGTAGATATATATACCTTAGATGATCTACTAAATCTTTTATAGATGCATAGGCTAAAATGAAAGATTAACATTTTCTAGTTGCAAAATTTAAAAATATCAAAAAAAGAAAAATAAATTGACATTTTTTTTAAATACCTACAGGTCATCGCTATTACGACGTTCATAACTTCGCTCCCATGGAATACACGTCGTTTATATATAGCTTAACATCGGTTGAGAAATGTTACCATACGTCAGTATTACGATGTCCATAATGTCGCTCCCATGGCATCCACGTCTTTGAAATATAGCTTAACGTCGGTTGAGAGACATTACCATACGTTGGTATTACGACGTCCATAACGTCACTCCCCATGTCATTCACGTCATTGATATATAGCTTAACGTTGATTGAGCGATGTTACCATACGTCGGTATTACGACTTCCATAATGTCACTCCCAGGGCGTCCACGTAGTGGAGACTGATGAAATGGGACGTCAGAATTCCGATGTCTCTAGCATCGTTGTAGCCATGACTATATGGGGTTTGGACAGTCAAATCTGAGATGACACATGTCTGCATGAAACGTCGCAACATAGACGATATCTATGGCGTCAGAAAAGTGATGTCATGTGAAATGACGTTTGAGGGGGTCTGCTGTTTGTTGTTCTCCCGACAATATAAAGTGGCAATTGCATCGAATGCGCCATCGAAATTTGACCCAAATGTACTAGTGAATTCTATGGATAATAGGTATCATATTGGCCACTTCTTTATGGATGTGAAGCGTGTCGACCGATGGATGCCACATTTGGCCTAATGTAGTAGTGAAAAATTAACGTAACAACATTTATAATGTAATACATTATATCACATTTATACGTTTCAAATTTCACCTCCTCTCCCAAGGAAGCTAAGAACCAACAAGCTAATCATCCAAGCTACAGAAGGTGTTGCACAATTCTGTTATTTTATTGGAGAAGCAATAATCCAACTTGGGGCTAACAAAAATGGGTTTTGGAATGAAAAAGTTAAAGGCTTCACAGGGTACCAGTGGCCAGAATCAATCATTGAATGCAAATTCAGGAGGTTTCCAGGGCAGCCATAAGAACCAACAAGCTAATAATAATCATACTAGTTGCACACCCAACAAAATTTTAGATAAAATTCAAACCATCTATCCATGGGATCGTCGGTTTACAACAAGTATAGTGTCATTGATTGTGTGTTTTGATTCCATCACAAATGCAACAATCCACAATTATACCTTCATTATAAGTTTTCTTATTCTCTATTTGAAGTTTAATTTTTGCATACCCATAACTTTGGAAAAACAAATCCCTCTACATATATGTTGAAGTATTGCATATTGACAATAATTGATGCTTTGAATGCATGTACATATTGAAATGAAGACAATGACCAGGCTATGCAAACATCACACAATAATCATCATCAATGGACAACTATCAGGTCTAACGATCCATGTACATGATGGGGACATTGTTATTGTTAAAACTTATAACAAGGTCCAATAGAATGCCACTATTCACCGGTATGTCTCTGAAATCTTGATAATCATATTTTAGAACATGAGTACATCTATTGTTGTTATAGATAAGTTTGATGATGTATATTATAAGAGTCGTCATTACATATGACAAACATAGAGTGGATCAATTACATGGAGTGAAATAGTTGTGTACAATATGGGTTGATGGACCTGCATATGTTGCAAAATACCCCATTCCACTAGGTGGTATTTATACATACAGATTCAACATTTATGGACAAGAAGGAATCGTGTGGTGGCATGCTCATATCCCGTGGCTCTGATCTATGGTGCATGGAGATTTTGTAATCTATCCTAAGAATGGAATCATATGTCCTTTTTCTAAACCCCATGCCGAAATTCCCATTGTAATAGGTGACTAGCACAATGTTGTATTCTGAGTGAAAGTATGAGATGATTACCCTTAGATCATTACATATAGAAATACACACTACAACATCATATAGAAGAACAAATAGACATACAAATAGACATAAAGAGCTGAGAGAACCATCAAATCATTTTATTATATTAAAAACAATCTTTGTGTTTCCATTACATACTCTTGTGTGTCTGTGATGTACAATTACTAGTCGGTTATATTTCCTAACTGTTTGATCAGTCGACTCTAACTGACTATTTGACTGACTTTCCTAACCTACTATTTCATTTGACTTGGCTAGTCGACTCTTGGATCTAGTCGGCAAGGCCGATTAGCCCCTACAACATCTCCCTCGCACCTCAATTTCTTGCTCGTCCCGAGAAAGGGGGGAGTGTGGCTAGTATATAGAAAAATATTTACAAAATGAGAATGAGAAATAACAGTAGAGAAAGAAGAGATGTTGATGTCGTGCATTGTTGGAGTCCCTTTGCTTGTCTGTTAGTGGTTAGCTCATGTTTTTTTCTGCTGGTTGTTCTGCTTGATCATTTTTTTCTTGAGGAATTTCCCACTCATGCATTCTTACATTTGGAGGCAACGAAGATACTTTGAACTGTACATGGGATTATTCTGATCCTTCCATGACTATCTCTAGATTCTTTGACAGATGGATGACGGCTAGAAATTTTGACTTGGATACTGTGGTATTGAAGAACTGAAAATCCTTTCGGTAAGTCTATGTAGCTGTTGATTGTTATGGTTGTGGCAGTCCGTCAAATGTTGTCTAATAAATAGTTGGAGCTATTTGCAATGAGTGTTGGGAGAAAATATGCCATTCTTCAATGGAATGTTTTTCTTGTATTCCCACTAATTTTAGTTTTCCCAATAATTCTACTGTGTCGATCAATGAGGCTTCTTGCATTGTGATCGACTTTGGGTCGAATTTCTCTCCAGATTCTTTTGTTTTCGTTTGATCAAGTCGAGGTGTTTAGTGGCTTGATCTATTGCCATTTTTTCTTTGGTTTCCTCTCTCAACCATTCCTTTTCATTCTTTTCCAGTTCTGTCTCGACTACCTTTTCCTTTCTAATGTGAGTTGCTATGACTACTTTACTTTTTGAGTCAGTGTTGAGGTCCCTTGTTTTATTTAAGTCATCAACTATTGTTCTTCGAGCTTTGAGTTTGTTGTAGGATGATGCAAAGTATGTCAACCAATTTTTCAGTATTGTATGTAATGTTGTTGCCTGTGAAGTGATCTATTCTACTTTTTGGCGCACCTCTTTGAATTTCTCAAACTCTGCATGCATGATTGTTGTCATTTGTTGGGCCACTCCATCCTGATTATTTCACAGTTCTCTATTGTTAAACTATTTAAGCTCCTTATTTTCTTGTCTCAAGTGATAAAAAAAAAATTGGTTGCTGGCACCTGTGTTTATGACTACTTCAATCAACTATTTCATTATTTATTTAACGGGTCAATTCCTTCTGTCGACTAGTCAATTTCCAATTTTTATTTTTCAAGAAGTACAATGTCCACTAGTATTTGTTTCTCCTTATTATTCCCTGCTACAAATTGGATGTCATCTCTTGAAGCCCTCTTCCATCGACTTGTTACTTCTTTGGATACCTCATTATATAGATTGATCATCTGGGCATCCGACGCAACTGCAGGGTCGAATATTGTTTATGTTCATGGTTATGATGTGCCAACTGGTTTGAAGGCTGTGAATGTAAGTAACTTGGGAGTACTAAGTTTCCTTTGTGCAATTTCCTTTTTCTTGCTTGTTTGTTCTGGATTTTGTTGCTCTAGCCTATTTTTTGTTTCTTTAACTGTGTCGTTTCCTTTGTCGGACTCCCCTATTTCTGGTTGTGTATCATGTTTGTTTCCTTTTCCATTCTTCCCATGAACCTGTGCATTGATTTTCTCTATGTTTTCAGGAGGGTTTGATTGACCTTTGTGGGGACTTCCTAGAGGGACGCTTGTTTGTTGGGGAAATCTTATGCTATAATTATTTCCTTCTTTTTGTCGTTCTTATGTATGGACAATCTACTAGTTCGTTTCCCGTGCTTCATCATTGCACTTTGTTGAGGAGTCAATGTCATCTGTCAGTACTATAATTGGTTGTGCCTCAAATGACTTCGATGAACCCTGTATATTTGTCTTATCCCTCCTTCTTGTGTCGACTGACCTTCTTCCGGTTAGTTGAAGTAAGAAATAGTCTCTTCCATTGTAACAGTCTTTTTGTCGGTTTCAATATGTATACTTTATGGTCGATATCCTCTGACCCTGAGTGCAATGCACTTCTTTGATTGTGACTGTTGGGTGGGGAGTATGAGATTTTTCCCTCTGATGATACTTATCGTTGTCCTCTCCTAACTTTCTTTTTCGGTTATGTTGTCTTCTTTGTTTTTCTTTTTTCTTCGACGAGTAGAGTAGGGTTAGGTAGTGGTGATTCTCTCGTAAGGTCGATTGTATTGATTCTTGTCTGCTGCTTATTTGGAATGGGATTTTTACTAGGGTTGGGTTGAATGCTCTTCGATCGACGTGATGTAATTGTGGTCAACCGTTCTTTGTTTTGTTCATGATCTTCCTCCAGTATCTGCTTCTTTTGTCCCCTTGTTTTGACTTGCTTGTCTAAATCTGCTTTGGTTTTCTTAGCTTCAACACATGTGACGTTTAGAGTTTCCATTGCTTCTTTGAATTGGGGCCCTACATTGGACTTCAAAATATTTTGGGTAACTTCTTGGTCTTTTTCTTTTTGTCAGGATCTCTCAGTTATCTTGTTGGTGAAGAAAATGATTTTTTCTCTAATCATGGGGTCATTAAAGTCGAGAGCCATATTTGACTTGAATGTTTCTTTCCAAATTATATTTACATCTTCTGGAACTCTATGTTGGAATCGAATGCCTGCTTACCTTTGGATTCTTTCTCTTGTTTTCTTTTCTTAGTCGGTGTTTACTTTGTTGGTGTGCCTCCTTCCTTGTCAAGGTTGGATACAAATGTGACTGTGTACAAGGTCGCTTCTCTTTATTCTTCTTTCTCTCCATTAGTGAGAGGTGTTAAAATAGTTTGATTGTCACTTAGTACCTTGGGTGGTATCGGGGTTTGGAACCCGAGTTGTCGGTCGATCTCCTGGAAAAATTGGTATTTCGCCGGTTGGTATTCTAGTTCTTTAGGGGTCAACCCTCCAGTGACTCCACACCATAGCGTGGTGGTGTCCAGGTTTAGCTGGTTATGGGCACTTTGTGGTAGTGCCCTTCGAATTTTCTGCTCTACTCTCCACTTATGCGATACATTCTACAAATGGTTTACCCAACATTTGAACATGACGTCGACCAATATCGAGTCGTATGATCCGACTGCTTCTGATGCAAAAGCCCTAAAAATATTCATAGTCAGGGTCTGTCGTGAAGTAAATGTGGGTACCTGATTGGACAGATTTGATTCATGGAAATCCAAATTAGAAGTGATAGGAATTTGATTGTGCGACTATTTTCTTGGCAATCTTTACGATTGCTCTTGATTAATGTGGATAGGTGTTCTACCCAGTCAAACTGTGCCCTCGTTTGGAATATTTGGCCAATAGGTTCTAACATCATCAACTTCACATCCGTGGATCGTCCCACGGTGGTCAGGCACAACAACACTATAATGCATGGTATGTGACTTTGTTGATCAAAAACCCTTTTGAGTTTTTAGTTGATGTTCCTCCAATGAGAGATTGAATCCAGTCATTAGGGTTCAGAGTTTTAGGAATTGGAGTGTGTCTATGAGGAATTCCAGTGATTCTATGGATCATACATCTCATGACCTCGACTGGGAAATCTAGCCACAAATGGCCATTATGGTATCGACTCACAAGGAATTTTTCCACCTCTTCCTTCCATCCATCAAAGTCTATGACTTGAGGTGCGCCCAGGAGGTGTTAGATACCTATTGCTTCTAGGAAGTTTGTTTCTTCTTTCCAGTTGCCAACTTCCATTGTCCATGTAGTAAAATGTTTCCAATGCTGAGACCAGTTAGCTTCTTCTATTCGCACTATGAATGTTTTCCATGTGCACTTGCAGTTCGGTTGCACCGGCTTTTTCAAATTTGGACTTTGTCCTTGGTTCGACCAATGAATCCCCAACCTATCCTCTCATTCTCGACATCTCTGTGATTTCTTGGAGGTTGGATTAATCCTTCTAGAGTTCAGGGCTTAATTGTACAACTAGAGGTTCTATAGCCTGATTGTGCGAGCACTCGGGTATAAACAAAAGTGAGGCAAAGTCGTATGCCTCATCCAAATCTATAGGCGGGAGATGGAGCGACAACTTTAATTATGCCAGCGGTGGTATTATTTCAGCTGTCTCGATAGTGGTGTCAAGGTTAAGTGTTTGTTTATGTGAGGGGACTCCTGCGTCAATGGAGGCATTGTAGTCGAACTTGTCTCGTCGAACATTAATGGCATTAACACATTCCAGTGGCTTAGTCACATTGACTCTGTTGATTTCAGTTTCTCGGGTTGTGCGCTTGACTTGAGCGATATTTACTTATGCCACTTGGTTAGGTCAGGTCTTCCAGGCGGTCGAGACCTCCAATCAAAGCATCCGACCATGTCATTTTTTGTTTTTCTTTCGATTCGATGAATGCTCATCCTTTTGAATACATGCTTACTTTGTTGAGGATATTCATGTTTGCTTGAAGTGTTGTTTGTTTGGGGTTCTTCATGCTCGCTTGATCTTCAGAATTCACATTTATGAGTTTTTTTTATCAATTGGATGATGTTCTTCTCCTTCAATCGATCGATTGGTACACTTATTCAAGTAATGACACAAATCTTGTTTGGGTACAGAACTCGCTCTTGATTTTTGTGTTTCCTCTTTGATTGCAGACCAAGGACTTTGTCCTCTTCTCATATTCGAGTACTTTGGAGTGAATGAATGTGTTGATAGTGTGAGTCAGTCATATATTTTCTAGTTGTCGATCAATTTTTGTACCTAATTATGGTAATTGACTTCTTTATTGCTTTATTAATTTTGTTTTTCTTAACTTTCCTTTCCTTAATATTTCTTTTACTTTTATTGCTTCGTCTTAATTTTTCTTGATTTTATTTTATTTTTTATTTTTCCTTTATTTGTTTTTTTATTCTTACTTTCAACTTAGGCTACCCGAAGGGGGGTTTTTGACCTAGTCGAGTCCTGTTGGTGTCCCCAAAGAGGTTTTCACCAGGAAGACTTTAGACTGCTATGTGTAGTATCTCTTCAAAGGAGACCCACTGACTAATTTCTTAAAAGGGTTCCCTTGTAGTGTTTCTAATTGTACTGCCCCAAATAGTCGGATGTCCTTGACCACATATGGACCCAACCATGCAGTTTCTAGCTTCCTTGGTTTTCCTTTTACCCGAATGTCATATAACAATACCAAGTCTCTGTCGTTGATGTCCTTTTTAAGGTGTTGATCATGCCAAACTTTATGTTGAATCTTTTGAATTTCCTGATCTTGTTGCGCCAACATCCTTTCTTCTTCTAATTGGTTTAGTAGATAGAAGTGTTGTCTTGTATTAAGAAGATGGTTGAATTCCAAGATGAAGGCTATCCAACCTGTGTTAGCACATAAGTGTAATGAGATTACTGCTTCTTGACCATAGACTAATTTAAAGGGCATCTGACCAGTCGATATTTTGTATGTTGTTTTATATGCCCAAAATATTGTTGAAACATTATCATCCCAATTGTCTCTATCAAGTCCACATATTTTTGTCAAGCCCTTATGTAATGTCTTGTTAAATGTTTCGACAACTCCATTAGCTTGTGGCTGATATACAATTGTTTTTCTATGGTTGATCATGAATTTCTTAAGAAATACTTCAATTGTACTTTTAACGAAGTGGATTCCTTGATCACTGATTATTGTCAAAGGGAAGTCGAATTTGGTTACTATGTTATCGTAAATGAATTTTGCAGTTGTTTCCTTTGTGCAGTTCTCGACTGGTTCTGCTTATGCCCATTTGGTTAAGTATTTGACAACTGGATTGATGCATTTTTCTCCTGACCTTTTTGCTCTTATTGGGAAAGGACTGACAAAATCAATAGCCTAGATTTCAAATGGTAAACTGGGGTTTCCTGAGTGCAAAGGCATTTCATTTTTCCATAACGATTGGCCTATCCTCTGATACTTGTCGCATTTTTTTACATGTTCTTGACAGTGTTTGTGTAAATTCGAACACCAAAGACCGGCTTGAAGGATTTTCCTGCCTATCGTGTCAGCTTGAAAGTGACCTCTCGTTGGGCTTGTGTGTGCTTCGTTAATGATGTCTTCATGTCCATGCTCTAAGGCACATATTCACAGAGTGTTGTCAAGTCCTAGGTTGTAAAGATATCCATTCATGAGAGTGAATGTTGTAGCTTTCATGGCTAGGATTTTTCGTTTATTAGCTAGGAGATCCTTAGGTGCTTTCACTTCTTCTAGAAAATTTGCAATTTCTTCTAGTTCTTTGAGAGCTGCTTCAACCTTGAATAGATTCGCATCCGATAAATCATCATCTATTCTTGTCGGCTCTTCCCCTATCTCAAGTCGAGACAAATGATCTAGGTTGACATTCTTCTTTCCCAATCGAACTACTACTTCGAAGTCGAATTATTGAAAGTAGTAGCCATCGACAAATTTTCCCTTGATGGACAGGTTTATTCACTAGATATTTGCGCACTTGATGGTCTGTGAAAAATGTAAAGGGATTTGTAATAGAAAGTGTCAGAATTTTTGCAAGGAAAAAATCATTGCTAAAGCTTCACGTTCAGTCCTCAAGTAGTTCCTTTTTTATTTATTTAATTTATGACTGGCATATGCATTCAAGTGGTCGACCATGTCATCATATGGCTGGGCTAAGACCGAGCCAACAACGACATTTGAGCCATCGACATGAACATGAAATTTCCTTAACCAATCCAAAAACCGTAGGATGGGTGCTTCTATGAATTTTCTTTTTAATAGTTCAAAATATTTGTTGCATTCCTGGCTCCACTAGAACTTGACTTCTTTCTTTAAAAACTCATTGTTTGGGAACATGATGTCAGAGTAGTGTCGGATGAACTTTTTGTAATACCTAGTGTGTCCAAGGAAGATTTTGATTTGTTTCTGGTTGACTGGTGGTTTAAAATCAAGGATGATTTTAATTTTGGCCATGTCGACTTTTATCTCATCCTTGCATACAATATGGCCCAACAGTATGGCTATAGGTATGGCAAAGATGCACTTTTTGATGTTTAAAGAGAATTGGATTTGTCTGCATCTTTCCAACATCATTCTTAACCATTGGACATGGTCTTTTTGTAGACTGTAGATAGTCTAGTCGTCAAAGTACACAACTATTGTTTTGTACATATATTCTTAAAATGCATTTACCACTATCCTAGAGAAGACTGTTGGGGTATTTGTTTAGCCAAACGACATGACTTTGTATGCAAATGATCCAAATTCAAAAACAAATGTAGTTTTTTCTTGATCTTCCTTTTCTATAGGTACTTGATTGTATCTAGAGAAGTTGTTGGTGAACGAATAACATTCATGTCCCGCTACTTCATTAATAATCTCATTAAAAAATGGCATTGGGAATGGATCGGTCACTGTGATTTTATTCAATACTCGGAAGTCGACACAAATTCTCAATTTCTTTGGGTCTTGCTTCTTAGGTAACACAACCATGGGGCTTGCCCATTCCGACTTGTCAATTGGATATATAATGCCAGCAAGTAGCATTGCTTCAATTTCTTTTTAGACAATGGGCTTATATTTATGTGCCAACTTATATGGTCATTTTTTAATAATCTTGGCTACTGGGATGATTTCGATTTTCATCTCACCCATCTCTTGTACCAATCCTTTGAGGTCTTTGTAGTCGCATGCAAAGACATCTTGATATTATTTTAGTAGGTCGACTATTTCCATGGTTTGCTTGTTAGACCAATAGTCACCTATTCTAGCCATTTTTGGTCGATCATCTATTGAAATGTCAAATTCTTTGGTTTTAATTTCCACATTGTCAGGCTGCTAAATTGAAGCTTTTAAGTGACCTGAAACACTAAGTTGTCAAACCAGGGTTGGTAAACTTTGAGCTGATACACAGTATGTGCAGGTAAGCATCTAGTCTCTATCTGAATGCTATCCTAAGAATAAAACACACACCTATTCTAAGAA
>JASDQU010030755.1:1925-22346 GCA_032191745.1 Picea mariana | reverse complement strand
ATTCCCCATGTGGACAAAACCCACTTATCCACATATATGCTTCTTTTTCAAAACACTTTATGTATGATGCACTTCTGATTACATTTTGATTTAGATATATATATTGTGTAAAGTTCAAAATTTGCAAAAAAGGCTCTTGTTTATTTTCTCTCATCACCTTTTGCACACATCCACTCAGCTAGTCGAACATCATATGGGACCCACAAAACCCCCGTCCTTCCAAACGTTTACTAAACCTTCCTCCTATCTTAGGGGGTTTGCATGGTCTTGCCAACTCATCGACACCACCTTCTCACACTCCAATGAGTGCCACTGTCTTAGGATCATCTTTGCTTGGTTCCACATTACTTGGGTCCACTTCCCAAGGTCCTCTGGCCACTTGCTCTCCTTTACATGGAAGTGGGGGGCCAACTTCCTCTCAAGGGGGAAGCACCAACCCACCTAGTCCCCCTCAAGGGTCAGGTTCACAGAACACTCACACCATGGCTGGAACTAATCCTCCACCAACACTCCTAATGCCATATTTGGCCTCTCTTAACATACCATATCCAAGCAAACTCACAAATTATCCTATATTGCATGACCCCACATGGCCCGCAATGCCTACCAAACTACCTTCAGACATCCCCAAATTTGAAGGAAAGGCAGGTGATGACCCTACCAACCATATCATGTCTTTCCACCTATGGTGCTCTTCCAACAACATTATGGATGATTCCATCAGACTATGATTATTTCAATGCACACTCATTGGCCCATTAGCCAAATGGTATGTAGACGAAAAATCGGGGTCCCATGTGACTTTCGAGTCTTTGGCCAAAGCATTTTTTACCTTCTTCCAATTACCAATCTGCCATGAAAATGGTCTTGAACTACTCTCTAATTCAAACAAACCTCAGCCACACATATTGCTGATCACATTCATGAGTGGCGTAGATGACGTAGTTTGTGCAAAGATGAAACCACCAAACAACAGTGTCTTGATTGGTTTCTCAAATCACTTGTCTCTCTCCTCGGTAAAGATGTAGCTTCCACCTTCCCTCAATCCAAAGAGGAATCCATTGGTAAGGCTCAACAGTATGACCTCATCTATTCACAATCAGGGTACTTATACACAGTACTTCCTAAGCTCCCCAAACCCATGCCGTTCAGTCAAGACAAACCCAGGATGTCTCACTCAGCAGATGAATTGATTGGTAATACCACACACCACAATCCTCAACCCCAACCACCACCAATGTATGGCACACCTCAATATCCGCTAGCATATGGGGGCACCTCTTATTACCCCCCACCCCCTTATCAACAACCATACCCTGTTGCTATGCCTCCACCCATCAGTGGGCCATCACCGACACCCCCCATACACCCACCTATCCAAACAAGTTTTGGTACCCCTTCTACCTCAACTTATAGTACTAGCGAAAGATCCACGCCTTCCTATGTACCTTACAGATTGTTACCCCCAAAGAATCTGTACTTTCCATTTCTTGGTCCTCCACAGCCCATGGCACCCCCACACCCTCACGTTGGGGTGAATTTTGTTCAACCCTCTCCCGTTCAACAATATCAAAATTTTGAACAGCTGAATATGGAAAATCCGACCCACCCATCGAATAATGCCAAAAAGAAAGAAAGAAACAGGAACAACAACAACCCAGGTCAAGGTAGGAATCAACCCCAACAAAACCAACCTACTGGGGGCAACCAGAACCAAGGGAATCAGAACCCCCAGGGGGGCAATAACAATAGGCGTCAAGGGAGAAATAACAATACTATTAAAACCACTTTCCCTTATGCCCTTTGCAGTGAGTTCGTTCATTATACTCATCGTTTCCCCCAAATCACTGATTTTAAATGGTTGAAAGAATCAGGCAGTCTACCACATCCTCTAGCACCGCCTACCCCTCAACAGGCCCCACAACAATACGTGAAACAATCCCCCCTAGCCGTACTGAAGAATCCTATTCCACTCCAAGGTGTGATGAACACCCAACACGAGATGCAGCCTACCCCAGCTCAGTTGGGACAGTACCTCAATCCAAACAATCTTGAAGATCATACTATCCTCCTCACCAGTGAGGATGAAATCCTTCTGCAAACACATAGTTATCAATATCGTGCACCCACTGAGTCTCCTTTCATTCCCCCAGAAACAATCCCCACACCAACGGGGACCCCGTTGGTGATCCCTCACCCTAACACAGAACCACCTCTTCGCATCCCTCGCATCCCATTACGCAGGAATGTCCACAACCCCCAGGCTAGGGTGGCTCATAATTATAGTTTGGTTGATGACTTAGCATAATCCCTGGTTGCCATGTCAGTCTTATAAGTCCTTCAAACTTGTCTGACTCAACGGAAACCATTACTTTCCACCTTGGGGGAAGTCGACCACACAGATACCAAACTCATCACATTTGATCTCGACAACGGAGAACCTCACCTTCCCTCTCTAATTGCTTTTCAAATCCCAGTAAAAATTCAGAAAATTATAGTTCATCGATGCATCATTGTTGAAGGTGCATCCACATGCATTAAGTCCAAATCTATACGACAGAAACTTGGTTCCCCCAAACTCATACCATCTGCCATTACCTTACGAGCTTATGATGGACAACCATTGTCTCCTAAAGGGATCTTCCAAAATGTCCCCATAGAACTTGGGGGCAAGACCATTCTCATCAACATTGAAGTTATCAATGCCCCACTCGATTATAATATCCTGTTCGGTTGTAGCTACATGTACTCTATGAAGGTAGTTGGCTCTTCCATATTTTGAATGATGATGTTCCCCCATAACGGGAAGATCATTACCATTGATCAAGTCTCACATTACGAGCCT
Source organism: Picea mariana (assembly GCA_032191745.1). Classification (NCBI taxonomy): domain Eukaryota; kingdom Viridiplantae; phylum Streptophyta; class Pinopsida; order Pinales; family Pinaceae; genus Picea; species Picea mariana. The sequence goes on along the minus strand of JASDQU010030755.1, from coordinate 19,501 downwards.
AACCCTTCTGCCAACATCGCTAACATTCTTCCTCTTATCCACACAATTCATGACGCATACCCACTCATCGAAATGGGTCCCAGAATTTTCAAAGACCCATCATTGTTAGGAACTTACCATGGTGCACCACCACTCCTTCATCCTTCCAATCAAGTATGTGTCATATCATCCAACGGAACTGACATAGAGGATACCCTTCCTCATAGGGAGGCTTCTATCATATTTGACGTCCCACTAGTCACAGAGCTACCCCCTGATGAGCCTCCTGTGAACTCATCGACTCCACCAATCCACAATTTCACCTCTCCCCAAGGCCATATCCCAGTTTGGAAGATAGTTCCCCAAGCCATTACTCAAATCCCCTTCTTTTACCCTCCACCAAGTGTACAAGCTTTCCAAGTAGCCGCAACACTTACCCTCCCTAATATGGTGTTAGCAATTCTAGTGTGGTATTTACATCCACCAGAGATGGTCCCTCAACCATCCCTTTCCCCCCAAATGGAAGGAATCCCAATGACAATTCCCATACTCACTCCCACCATACCCCCTACACCCCCACTCACTACCCTCTCTGCCACAGCTGCGGGAAGGAAGAAGAAGAAGGATCCCACAACTCCACTTCCCCCATGCATCCAACCCCCTTGCGCGCTATGTGAAAAAGATGAACACCAAACCAACAACTGCCCATCTCTACCCAAGTTACAGGACCTGATTCCACTCAATCAAACACCATGACGGCTCACCACCATCACAAGTACTACCGCTACCACCTCTCATTCAGGTAGTAAAGGGCTACGAACCAAATTTTCTTGCGCTATATGTTCATAAAATGGCCATTATACAGACCATTGCCTAGCACTACCGCGCTTCCGATAGACATTAGCTGGGGTGTGCCAAAGCTTCCAAAACGAACCCAATCTAGCTACATCATCCCTACCCAAAATCACTGGCATCCATTATGTCACAACTTTAGTCAATGAACGTATGAGATGCCCTTTCTCTCTATGTGAATCCTTAGATCATTTTACATACCAATGTCCTATGATCATTGAATACAGGTAATGCCAATTGACCCTGATTCAAACCCCTACAAAATCGATGGTTGACCTTACCTCATCACTAGACATTCTTCATATCATTTCTCCTGAACCCGAGGCACTCCTGATGCCTCCATGGTTCTTGGATGACTTATCCGAGGATTCACCCCCAAATCCCCCCAATTCTCCCATTCATTTCCCTACGAAAATTTTACATCCAACCACCACGGGTACTCCTCAGTACTTCGATATTTGTTTTATGTTGAGCGAAGCATCACAATCTCATGGCATCATCCACCCTGCTTCTTCATCACCAGGGGACAACCACACGGTGACAGTCACCAATATCCCTCTTTACGACCCCTTGTATTCCTACCAATTCCACTGTGACGAGGTCATACTCAAAGAGTTAAACACCCCTGACTACCCATGGGATGTGCTACACAATTGAGTGCTCTTCTTTCCACAGGAAGATTCCACGCCTCCTAACCAACACCCCATATACACGATTGAAACCAAGGATTTTAACCCATCAGGGCATATCGACTGGTTCAATAACCCCATTCCTTCCCCTGATGCGTTTGAAGAAGGCAACATGGCCAACATTTCCCTAACCATCAAAATCGACATTTCCATAAAAAATGGAGTCGTCGAGGAAATCACCATTGGCACCGCTTCCACTCCTCAAGAAATCACTGCCTATAAATCCCTCTTCCAAGAATATTGGGATATTTTTTCCTGGTCATAAACAGAAATACCTGGCCTTGATCCCTCTATCGTCGAACATCGCATCGACACCTGGCCTGACATTACACAAGCTCATCAAAAACAACGACCGCTACACCCATCCAAAGCAGCGGCCATCAAAGCCGATATTGACAAATTACACGTGGCTAGGTTCATATACCCCATTGCCTATACATCATGGGTTTCCAAACCTGTACCCATTAACAAAAAACAAGGCACTATCTGTGTCTGCATGAACTTTCACGATCTCAATCATGCTTGTCCCAAAGACAACTTTCCAATGCCTTTCATCAATCAAATTATCAACTACTACACCAGCTATGAGGCTCTATCCTTCATGGACGGTTTCTCTGGTTATAATCAAATCCAAATCCACCCAGCCGATCAATACAAAACTGCATTCACTACCCATTGTGGTACTTTTTCATATTGTGTCATGCCTTTTGGCTTAAAGAATGCTGGCACAAATTTCCAATGGGCTATGACATACATTTTTCACGATCTAGCTCATATCATCCTCGCATACTTGGACGACCTCACAACTCGATCCAAGAAACACACCCAACATTTTGATGATTTATGGATCATCTTCCAACAGTGTCGTCAGTGCAACATCCTCTTGAACCCCCTCAAGTGTGTGTTCTGTGTCACTGCGGGGCACCTCCTTGGATTCATCATTTCCCAAAGCAGTATTACCGTGGGCCCCCTCAAAGTCCAAGCCATCACAGAAATTCCACCTCCCTGGAATTTATGTCAACTCTAGAGCCTACAAAGAAAAGCTAACTTTCTACGGTGATTTTTCCCAGACTATGCTACTTGAGCACACAGTTTCCTTCGCCTACTCTTCCACGACATCCCATTCCACTGGGATGAACATGCCCAAAAATCATTTGAAAATCTTAAAATGGCACTCTCCAACGCCCCTTTAATTAATGCACCCAACTACAATTGCAACTATATCCTCTACATATCAGCATCAACTGTCTCAGTAGCAGAATTTCTCATCCAAATTGGTGATGATGATCATGAGCATGTCATTTACTACGTTCATAAAAACTTCTTAGGGCCACCCTTGAAGTATAAACATGAAGAGAAACTATCCCTTACATTCGTCCTCGCAGTCCAGAAACTGCGTCATTACATTCTGCTTCGTAGGACTAAGGTCATAACAGATTCCAACCCTATGAAATACTTTCTCAGTCATCATCAAATTAATGGCAAATTTTCCCGATGGATCGTTATCCTTCAGGACTATGATCTTGAATTTTCAACACCCAAGACCAAGAAATCCCTCATCCTTGTTGAACTTGTCATGAAATTTCCCTCTGATACTACCAGTACCCCCGTCAATACCGACTTCCCTTATGAACATCTCTTGCACATCACTTCAGATGACCCTTCGTACAACAACTTCCTAGTCTACCTCTGAACCCAAAAATTCAGTAACCACCTCTCACGCGATGATCGTCATCATATTCGCCACCAGGCCCCCCGCTATCTCCTCATCAGAGATATCTTATATCAGCGAGGGGTCGACACCATACTTCATCGATGCTTGACTATTGACGAGGCCGATAGAGTCTTAAATGGCTGCCATAGTAGCACATGTGGGGGCCATCTTTCGGGAATGTCCACTGCTCAGAAAATCATCTGAGCAGGTTATTTTTGGCCTACATTGTTTCACGATTGCATTCATGCCATGAAGCAATGCGATAAATGTCATCTTTACGCCAACAAAGCACGAGCACCACCTACCCTTCTTCACCCAGTCATTATTACCGGCCCCTTCTGTAAATGGGGCATCGAATTCATGACTTGTAATCCTCCATCCAGCAATGGACACAAATACATTATTTTCGCAATCGATTACTTCACAAAATGGGCTGAAGATATGCCCACCTTCAACAACACTACTGACACTGCAGTGCATTTTTCGAGAATGATATTTTTGTCGAACTCTCATCTCAGTTGGGATTCTACCATGAGTTTTCCTCACCATATTATCGTCAGTCTAACGGACAGGTCGAAGAAGTTAACAAGGTCCTTAAGACCATGTTGTAGCACATGGTTAAAAAAAATAAGACCAATTGGCATCATATTCTATTTTTCACGCTATGGGCTTATCGAATGGTCGTGAAAACAACCACTGGTTTCACACCATTTCATCTAGTCCATGGGGTTGAGGCCACTCTTCCCATCGAGTGCAAAATTCCTACCTTACACACTGCAATTGAGCTATTACCCAACACTACTCCAATGGAGCAGCGCTTGCTAAACTTAGAGTCCCTGGATGAAGATTGTCGATTTTCATTACAGAACAATGAGGCAGCTAAAAAATGGGCAAAGGCCACCTTTGATCGCCATGTCAACCTTCGCTCATTTCACGAAGGCGACCTCGTCCTTGCTTATGATATCGCTTATGATACCTTCGGTCATGGCATATTCGAGTCACTATGGCATGGCCCCTACATCATCCAACATGACCTCACCAAAGGCACATACATCTTGGCCTCTCTCGAAGGCCTTTCTCTCAAAGAACCCGTCAACGGGTTATACTTAAAGAAATTTTATGCCTAAGCATAGCCATTCTACTTTAGATTATTTCTGTTATAGTGTTTTTAATCTTTTTTCCATCCATCACATCTAAAACTATCATTTGTTCTATTGACAGATGCTTCCTCCACCGGCCTACCACATCAGTTACGTCGACGACGCCAGCCGTTGGACACAAAATCTCACTTTGGCAGCTTGGGCCCTCTATACCCCCTCACATGAAATGCTCCACTCTAGCGGCATATGTTTGGGTTCAGCAACCAACAACCAAGATGAATACACTGTCATCATTAGCCTCCTTGCCGATACCCAACGTCATCGTATTCATCACCTTAGTGTGTTTCTCAACTCTCAACTAGTCATCCTCTAGATCAACAATGTGTACCATGTCCTCGATCCTTGCCTCTTTCACAAATACCTACAAGTTAGACTTTTATCTCGACATTTTGATTTCATCACATTTACACATATTCCAAGACAATTAAATCAAATTACAGATCACTTAGCTAACATTATGTTAGATTGGCATATATCACATCAAGATACCTCTACACATACATAAAAATATCAAAAAACCTGTCACGACATATATAGATTAGGCATCATCAAACACATTAACAAAGAACATGTAAACATCACATAGATCCCAAAATGTATACTCATATATATATATATATATATATATATATATATCAGTCCACAATTCCATCAAAATGTTTACATACAAATATACAAACGTCCGCAGGCCAGCGAAGCACCTCGATACAAAACTGGTGCCACTACACCAAAATGGGTTCACCAGCCTATATATAGAAATATGAAAATACATAGAGTGACACTCAAGGTGCCTCTAAAGAACCACCTCCTACCCCTCCCTCAGGCGGTGGTCCCCCACCCACTACTAGTCCCTCTGGATCAGGAGGTAACCGTCTGGTCATAGTAGCACCTGCTACTGCTGCTCGCTCCACCATGGCCCACCAGGGTAGCAGAACTCCCACACACTGCTCTAGGATTACCTCATCCTAGATGCATGACCACATGCCCTTAGGAAAACCCTGTAGCATCACCTCCAGGCGGTGGCGAATATCCTCAAAATATACTTCAGCATCCACCGGAGGAGCATGCGATGGCCCGGCACCTGGGTCATCAAACCGACATCTCCTTGCTGCTCTCTCATCCTCAGCTAGTCTCGCCTCGACATCTCACACTGACATCTCTCTCCTACTCGTAGCCCTCCCCATGGTGGTCTCCCCAGCTCCTAGCAAGTCGATGCTCTCAGTAGCTCAACCTCATGCCTGCGAGGTTCCAGATCTACACAAACAAACAACCAAAAGATAGTATCAACATCTATACCAAATACACATGTCATGCTATCTCAAAAAATCAATATATCAAAATCATAAGCATACCTCGATGATCAAAAACCTCCCCAAGAGGTAACACCATGTCCGGATCACCCTGAAAGTCAACACCAGTGTAAGGATACTGCAGTATAACCCGCGACATCTGCCACCACACCTATGTCGCCTTAGATATGAAAAAATGTCCACCCTCGCCACCACCGTGGTGAACCAATATCGTCAACCACCACCTCAATCATGGCTCTCTCACACCAGGAGAACCCAATAAAATCCTAGGGCGCAACATAGGCACCCTCTCCAAAAACCAAGCCACAAGGATGGACCCAAAGGCAAAGTCCCCTATGTCGGTGGACTGACATCGGTCCAGTTACCCTACCATCTTGGCATGTAGCGTAAGCCCCTAGGCAAAGTGCTCACTGGCTAGTACCCTCCCCATAAAAATCAGCTGACCACCAGTGATCTGCTGAGTCACAAGGGACCCATACACCCTCACAATCATCATTGTTATACAATGATGCGCTAGAGAATCCATCGCCCCAATGCTCACGACAGAGCCAGACATATAGTTCTCTCTGGAACAGTACCTTCAGCCCAATGTCGCTAACAACATGTCCGCAAGTAACAGCAACTCTATCGTTAGAGGCGTTCCCCAAAAAGGGAGCCTAGTCAAAAAGTATATATCCTCCACCGCAGTGATGACGATTTTCTCTCCCCACACCATAAAGCAATGCAGGTCCAGACTCCACATCCAGATAAGAAACTGTAGGAGATACTCCTGCACCCATATCAACAGGAACTCAAAGAACTTCTGCAGCCCATAGGCTACCAAATTGGCATGAACCCCCGGCTCCTCAATAGCCACGACATCCCTCAGCTGGGACCATTCATTCTCTCTCCAGCTGACTAGTATCATGCCAAATGATTGCCTACAGCCACATAAAACAGTCCTAGGCCATCCATATTGACCATAAAAAACATTAAAAAGATAATTTTTACACCCATAAACCTTGCCCCCAAGGCGCGGCTGTTTAAACCACAGGTGTGCACATATGCACGCCTATTCACCCCACAGACGTGCACGTATGAGTGCCTGTTCACTCCACAGGCATGCACTCAGGCGCGTCGATCCATCCCACAGGGGCACATGCATGCACACCTTCTCACCCTACAGAGGCACCTCCATGCACCCCTATCACAAACAGAGGCATGCATCAAAGCATTCTTGTCCACTACACAGCCACGCACCCATGCGCGACTGTGTAGCAAACAGGCGTGCACATCATGTGCACCTTTGTCCCCCCTATGGGTGCCCCCATGTGCGGTTATCCGGATAACAGGAACGCACTCGTGTGTGCATATTTTTGGATCGCCCGTGCACTGGGGAGCCCACACCCATAAAACCCTGTGTACGGCCCTCCATTAGACCCTGCCCAAAAATTAAAACTCTACTTCTATGCAAGACGATAAGACTACCAACCTGAAGCTCGCTGGTTCTAGATCGGCTGCCTCATTATCCCGGAATCTCCAAATCTCCTCTAAATACCTCTCGTCCAGTCACTTTGGCAGCAAGTACAAATGAGGTGGCAATGTGGGCCCTACCACTATATATAGGCCTTTCCACCAAACTTCCAAACACCATTCCAGGAGCTGCGAGTGTCTCTTTTTCGATCCATCTTCAGCCACGAGATCAACATCTTGTCACCTACATCAAGATAGTCCCTGAGCCAATTTTTATCCTGAGCCCCCGGGGCACCATTTTTTCATACCTCATCTAGGTACGCATGCTCATGTTCAAAATTATCAAATAAATGCTTGTATGATTGATTCTTTTCAAATATTGTTCATGTCAGGTATTTGGTTTTCATGTGTGCAGATACGTGGTCATCATACATCAATGCAACCCCTTTAGGTATATCATCAGCAATGGCATGTAATCATTCCCTCTGAATCTCAATTGCATCTCTAGTCACACCCTCTGACATTTGCCTCTAGGATCCCCATCTCCAGCTCTACAGTACTGACACCTCCATTGCATCTTAGGTACTGTCACCCGATAGCACTCTTACCCTCATGAGTTGTCCCATTCATAGCACCCTTTTTCACTTTGACACTCATGTTGTTTTTCAACCCTTTAGTGATGGGAGTCCCGATAGTCTTACATCATGTCACGAATCAGCCACATGCTCCTTCTCCTCATTTTTATAGCTTTCCTAATGGACTCTCAAGTTCTATTTTGATTGCACCATCGCACTATCATGAACCCTCCATTTCATCCACAATCAGTTTGCCCCTCTGCAAATTTCCCTCCATTTCATCTACCTCATATAGAAACCCACCCATAGGGCCCCCAACTTCAACCAATTATCCAAACTAATGGTGCCCTCACCGGCCCAACCATATTACATTAGGGAACTTGTTTCTGTATTTGTACACTCATCCCAAATTATTCTTTATTCTATTGTAAAAAATTCTTTATTTCTAGCATTTCCATACCTTTTTGTCGTCACCTTTGGTGACCTTATTCCCTTTTTGGAAAATGCAACCCATGTCGCCCTTGGTTGGGGAACTCCTCATCATCTACCCCCGTTAACATCGTCCATATACTCCAAGTATCCCACAGGCCACTTACCTCTTCCCTCTGAGTTTGTTCACTTTGTCCTGCCTCTGGCACAACTTATCCCACATCTTGTTGTCCCCCTGACACTCGACTTAGTTGAACAATTGCGGCCACTTATACTTCACATATAGCCCCAACCAAGGGAATTCTTGAGTCTTCATACATCTTGACTTCGACCATGTACCTCCTCAAGTTCCTAACCTCACCTAGTAGATTTCATGAAGCCATTTGCTTCCAGAAGTTGTGTCCCCCTTTTGTCGACATCAACACAGTTTTCCAGAAGGGCGACAGTATCTTGACTCTCATTACCTTTCCAATGAGAGATCTCGAATGGCACAGGGATAACCCCAATTTCTCTCTGCTATCATTAACCCCTATAACATTTGAATTCAACACTTTCTCATGTTATAGTGGGTCTTACTTTGTGACTATTGTATTTATTTCTTATATTTGTAGAAGACCTCTGAACTTGGTTGGGCTATCAATGCCTACAGAATCCGTGATATTTCTTATAGATGTCACTGTCTACTAGTCATAGTATGTTCCTTCACAAAATTGTCTTTTGTCTTTATCACGACCGCCCCCGAGGGCACTGCAGTTGCCTACATCAACACACCATTCCTTTTTTGAGTTACATGAACACGAGCATGGGGCATGCCTGCCTCGTTTGTACATAGTTTATTTTTACACACCTTATGGAAGGTTGGGTTCTACAGGTTCCCTTCTCCCTCCAACGGGTAACTCTTGGAAATCCCACTATCGCTCTCTCTTACAACGACACTCTCAATAGAAGAAACATTGATGAATTTCGGCTATACATATGCTCCTAACCTCATCCATCAAGGGGCATTTGTTATCACTGAAATTTCATTCACAAATGGTTACAAGAATTCAACATTGTCAAATAGTTATGAGGTCACCCAGGGACCAAAATTACCACAAAATCATTTCCAAAGGGTCAAAAACTATACAACCAGTGACAAAATTAAAGTGCACTATGACTACACAGGACGTGCGCACACATGCACAAAACTGAAACGTAGGAAAAGCGCACATGCGCCCGATGCGCGACTGTGGTCGCAAAAATCCACGCACATGTGAGAACGATGCATTTATGATAGTGGTCGGCCTCCTACCCACTTTTGGTTCAGCTTCCAAGTTGATTTGACACTCAAATCTAGACTGGATCCGACTGGGTGGCTGGTCAAAGACCTAAACATGCCTTAATTAGCCTCTTTCCACACTACAAGCTGGTTGCACAATACCTCAAAGAGGTTCTATAAAAAGACCATGGGTACACTTCATTTTTCAAGGAATTCAATAGAAAAGTTATGCTGCTACTATTCTCTTGAGGAATCCTCTATTCTCACCAAGAGTATACTAGCACCATTGCATTGGGCAATCCATCTCACCCCTTGAGTGGATTAGCAAAGAATTATTTCACCATTTTCATTCAAAGTTATAAGAAGAGCTTATTTGTGGGGGTCCAAGAGCCCTCCCTTGGAGGAAGAAGGGACTCATATTCCTCTTTCTTCTTGGTGTTTTCTTTCACTGATATCAACCTTATCATTGGTGACATGGGTCTTATTGTTTCTTTTGTCCTTATGTCCCTATGTTCATTAGTTTAGTTGCTATTTTATTTCTTAGTTTAATTCTTAGTTGTTCTTTTATATTTCTTTCTCTAACCCTTTTCCTTACAGTTGTCCTGCTTAGAAACCAAGAAGTCGTCCATATTCCACACAAAAAATACATTTAAGTTGGTTCCATCGTATCCGATAATAACGACAGTGTAGGAAAATGGCCCGTAGATGTGTTGGGTGATCTTGACGACACGTAGAATGTGTCAGAAGATCATCTAGGTAGGGTTGTAAAATGTGCTTAATGTCATGAAAAGTATAATACATAGCACGTTGAAAAGTCGCACCAACATTTTTTAGACCAAAAGGTCATTTCTGGTATGCAAAGGTTCCCCAAGGGAAAATAAAAGCAGACGTATGTTGATCTGCAGGTAAAATATTGATTTGATTATAACCAAAGAAAACATCCATCGAGGAGAATATATCACTCCCGACACAATCGTCAACAATCTGGTCAACAAAAGGGGTTCGATAATTGTCCTTGGGACAATATTTGTTGATATCCCTATAATCTACAAAAACACGGATCGTGCCTTGTTTCTTGTTAACTAGAACAAGATTGGACACCCAATAAGTCAAAGCCACAGGATAGACAAAACCGATGTTAATAATTTTTTCAACTTTGAGCTTAATAGCAACAACTTTGCATGGGTTTACTGGGCAAAGTCTCTACCGAACGGGTTTAGCATTCGGGTAAGTCTTAATATCATGTACAACAATATCTGGATCGCTACCAGGCATTTCTTCGTAACTCCATGCGAAAACTTCATGGAATTCTTGGAAAAGGGATTTGTAAATATGGACCTCATCAGTAGAACATGAGGCACCGATGTGAACATTTTCCATGACTCTGGGTTTAATCAAAATATCAAGAGGGACAGTAGGTGAAATATTTCTCAAGTTCCCTTCATATAATACATTGTGTGTTGATTCAGAAACATAGGAAATAATAACAATGGTAGATGGAGTCAAAATTCGTTGATAACTCTCTATGGTATCGGGTTCTAGGAAGAGAATGGAACAATGATTCCCATCATCCCATGGATTATATTCCATAGACACAATTGTCATGATCATCTCATCAGTGGGAAATATCACGTGAAACAGATCAGGAGGCATATCATAGAGAAAATGAGGAGAAGGAGTTGTCGATTGAATATCTTGATAAGACAATTCTACCAAACTTAAAGGCATTTGGTCGTCGTAACGAAGACAGTCGTCATATCTAGGTACTATCCATGGGTCATAATACTCAGGGGTTTCACCAACATAGGTCAATATCATATTAATCGAGGTGACAAAAGGAGGAGGAATATCGGGTGGTGGAATAGGAAATGTACCCATTAACAATGAATCTTTTAAAAGACCTGCACCAACATTCTCATTACCGGGAGGTGTTTTTGCAATAAAAGGTACATTTCCAATACGTGAATCAGAATTAAAGAAGGCCAGTTGATCAACAATAATCAGTTTTCCTTGGCGCGGGAAACATAACACACGGAAAAGAGTATAAACAACTTCTCGCATGGAATCAATCCATCTATGGCCAAGTAGAATGTTGTAGTCAAGAGGTGCATCAAATACCTCAACTTCAACATTGACCGCTTTACCTTCTAACGTAATAGACAATGAAGGAAAAAACACCATAAGGTTTAAACCATGTACCATTAAAAGCCTTGATATTATTGTGTGACTCGGTAAGGGCAGGAGAGCCAATGGCTTTCCAATAGGTAACAAACATGACGCAAGTTGAGGCTCCTTCGTCACTAATGGTTCGACAAATATTTTTATTTTTGACAACAACCTGTATCTGAAATGCTAATTGAGGAGGAAGCCTTGGAATATGATCTTCCAAGTCAAATATTATCAAATTGTTATCAATAGAATCAATTCCACCAATATTCTTTAACAACGGCCTCCGTTGAGATGAAGAGGATTGTTTGGAAGTGAAGTTAGTGGAGGAGGTTGAACCAACGGAGGTGGTGAATCATCAACTTTCTCCTTCAAAGGAGAATAATCTTTGGCTCGAGTTGCGACTGCAACTTCATTCTTCTTGGAGTCACCAGTACACATAAGTACATAAGACGTCATAGAGGGAGAAGGTTGGTCATGAATGACCAATTAGGCCTGTTGCTGAGAAGGAAACGGTTGTGAGAAGACAATGGGTGTAAGAGGTGTCCCACTCCCTTGCAGGAACTTAGTGACCTCAGTACGTCGTGGAAAATATTTCATATAATGATCCTCACCACATATAAGGCAAGGATAACGAGGTTTTTGTTTTTCTTTGTCATCAGTAGGTTGGGTCTTGGTTTTCTCATATTGGTGATTATTATTTTTTCCCTCCTTATTCTTACCCTTCCCTTTCTTTTTATTTTGATTTTTATCGGTAGGTGTAGATTGAACCAAATTAACTTCAGAAGTTTTACTAAGAGAAGGAGTCGGAAGAGGAGTATTTTGTACATTAGGAGTAGTGGACTTTGGTTTGGAATGAATAACTTGTTTAGACTAAGACCTAGCATGAAAAGAGCTAATCACGCCATCAGAAGCATGAGAAGCTACTCGAGGTGTTGGGGTTGGATTCATATATGGATGAGGAGCATCAGGGGTCAAGTCATATAGTGTGTCTGTTTGTGAATAAACAAGATCTAGATATTGAGCACGACTAATATCCTTCTCTTTAGTGAAGACACCACCCATGAAAACATCACGAGCTATAGGACCAATGAGTGACTTGTTAAACCACTCGACCAATAACTAATCAGGAAGAGGAACTTTGATTAAGCGTCTCCTCCTCCTCCACTGATGAATATGATAGGAAATATGAGTAGAGGAGGATTGTTTAAATGAACTCAAAATTTCAATTCCTGTCTCGTATCATATTGGTAATTGGCAATGCGTTAAGAGCACCATGGATAAGGTATTGAAGTCATTGAAGAATCCTCGTGGTAATTCGATATACCATTTGGCTTCCTAAACTGTAAGAGTTCATTGGAAAAGATGTAATATTATAGAGTCATCCATCGAGGAGTTGGATGAACACCAAATATGGAATGTCATGACGTGATTATTTTGGTCTTCTCCCGATCGACCATCACACTTAGGAATGTCTGATGGAAATTTGGCAGGTATGACAGGACAATAAGGAGAATGCAAAATAAGATCATTCGAAATCTTAGATAAATCTAGTAGATCCAAAGTAGCAAGAAATGACAACTATCTATTCACGTGAGGAAACTGGTAGTTTTGAGGAGGTAATCCTGTAGGTATACCAGCTGGACCATAAGCAGACTGTAAATTATTAGAAAGTCCTGAAAAATTTGGTGGTGGAGGATTTTGAGTCGAATAACCAGCATGAGTTGGTTGATTAGGAAAGATTCCTTGGAAATGAGCATTAGACTGAAAATTTTGACCCCAAGTAGGATTCATACACCATGGATATGGTTTCCCTTGATTAGGGGGTACAAAAGAATTAACTTGAGGATGTTTCCCCCCAGGTGGTTGTTGATTCCCTTGGAAAGGAAAATTCCAAGGTTGAGATTGTAATCCAGCGATATTTTGTCCATACATTGGGTTATGGACTCCAACTTGAGGTTTCCCCCCGACTTGAGGTTTCCCCCCAACTTGAGGTTTCCCCCCAACTTTATCTTTCCCTCCAACATGAATTTGAAAACAAGAAGCGACAAAATGACTTGTGTCTCCAACTTGATTGGAGCTACTAGGGCCAGGATGATTAAATCTTCTAGGTGAAGGTGGAGGAGGAATGTTATGCCCCTCGAAGAGAAGCTGGGTAGGTGTAGTAAAAAAACTACTAGCAACATTGTACCCAGGAGGAACAAAACTATTAGACCCTTCGGATGGATTCTGGGAAGGATTAGAAATGGAAGTATTCAAAGCAGTATACCTAGGAGGAAATGACGGATTTGATATAAGAGGAAGTGGTGTTCCAATAGGATCTTGAGTGATAACCGCACTTCCAGTAGAAACAGACATAGCTTGCGGGATCATGGTAGAGTTAGAGAGCTGGAGAGGAAGAATTGTATGAGAAACAACCAACAATTGATCTGAATCTGTGAAAAAATTACTAGTCGTGCCAGTCAAATGATCTAAAGGTATTGTGTAATCAGTGGAATTCACAGGCATATGTGATTCCATAGGTTGATTATGACTCATTCCTATTTGATCAAAAATATCATGTCCCGAAGAGGTCCTCCATAGAGAACGGATAGGGATAGACCTAGGGTTAAAAATTCCAACAGTATGAACTTGAGTTCTAAACGACTCACTCTGAAAAAGTGAATCATCTACACCAGACTCTGCATGAGGTCTAGTAGGTATTCCAGTATAATCTTTAGCAACAACATATCCCGATGAATTAATACAGAGAAAATGTGGATCTCATACAACACTCAATAATGGATTTACGGGAAGTATTGATTCCTCCAATGGAGTAGAAAATCTAATATCAGAGGCTACGTCATTATTAACTTCTCCTTCAGGAGAACCCTCTAGTGAGTTAGGAAGCGAAGGAGCATATTCTTCCAGATCTTCTGGAGGTAACCCTTGCATCCTACGCGAACGGAGAGGGCCGATGTCAGCCACACCAAATAAAGAATAAAATAAATCTATGGCCAACTAGAGAAACAAACAATACTCACTAATAAAATCTAGATATCAAACACGCAAATAAACCTTCTTATTTCGAACTCACTAGTTGGTGATGAAATCCAACATCACGAAATCAAGACAAGAAGGGGTTGGGATAAAGCGGGTGGAAAAGTTATGTTGACGACCTGCTTAATGAACTTACACCCTGGTGCAAGCTACCACACATAATCATGGGTATACCCTCCAAGGAGCCTGAGTGAGTTTGTCCAACGTCGATTCCAGGTACCATGAAGACTTTCCCCTCCACAGTCACCTCATGTAAAGACTCTAAATATATAGGCCACTAAGGTTACCAATTATGACAATGATGCCTGGGGAAACATTCGACAGTCTGATCCACGCACAAAGGTCGGGTATCTAAGATCGAAATCAACTCGAGAAGGTCCCCACAAGATTTTCTTCTCAAGTGACCCCCGATAATACACGCAATCTCTACACTAAGACCAACAAAGAAGGGTGAGTAACTCTGTCAATCCTAATGTGACCTCGTGATTGACCCTTGTGTTAGAAGGGATTCTGAGGACAAAATGTAGCAAGTGGATTTGAATTCTCTCTATCAAAATATACTATTGTGTGTTTTGATGATTTGGAGAGTGTGCCTTACAACCTATTCCAGAGCACTATCCTAGCTAATGTTGGTGTATAGAAGTTCTAGAAAATAAAAGTTTCTAATAGATTTTAAAATTACATTGTATTTTAAAGGTTGTTGCTTACTCAAAAGGGAAACATAAATGAAACTGATGATGTATTTGAACTTGACCCAATAAAATGCAAGAAGTGATTATATGTAATCGTTTAATTTGATGAACTCTAATTACAGTAGGGAGAAGGTGTCTTTTTTTGGAATACAAAAGCTATGAAACACAATTTCTCAATTTTTGAATGAAAAAGTTTCCAAATAATCAAAAACTACTAAATTTTTCAATTTTTCTCTTCTTTACAAATATTTGAATGCAAAATTTTTCTTGTAAAGACTACAAAAAAGAAGAATGACTTCAATTCTTTCTTTATCAAATCAGATCATAGATCTACTGAAGAAAAGAAAACTAGCACATTCTCAACACTATTCCCAAATCAAACTCACAATGTAGACAAAAAATGAAATGATAAGAAAACCTTTTGTCAAATACAAACAAAAATCGTCTCTTAATCAATTAACAATCCAAAAAGTAAAAACAATCAAAAACCCAAAATAAATCAAGGACTCCTTATCAACCAAGCACTCAGGACCAAGATCTTGAGATTATACCCTTGTGACAAGGAACCAAAAGAAAAACTTGCAAAGCTTACAAATAAGACTTTCAATTTATGAAAATCAATCAAATGGAGGCTTCAAAGTTATAAATCAATCATTCACTAGTGTCAGAAGTTAATCCTAGGTAGTAGGAGAAAAACTGGGTAGAGAAAAGAAAAATGGTTATCACCCAACAATTCCTACAGGAATCGTCGTAGGTTGCAGAGGAGTTTAGTGGGACGATCTAGGATTGTCGCATGCTGTCAATAAGGTACAGTGTGTTGTCATCACACTGGTCTGCACTAGTATACTACGACGTCAAAGGATCTTTGCAAGACATCAATAGGGTACAATGCAACGATCTCTGGAAATAAAGAAAAATGGGAAGAAAGACAAATTTCTCAATGAACCTTCAGACCTAGGGAGTCTAGATAGATCACCCACAGACTCAAAGAATGAGAATAACCAAAAGAAGGCAGGCTAAGAGAAAACAAGAAGAAAAAAACCAAAAAAGTTCATATTCCTAGTATGGTCACCAATTTTGTTATTGGACTAATTAGTAAGTGTGAACACAAAAAGATCTCCCTAACTTCCACATGAAGCTATAACAAAACAAGACAGAATACAAACTTCACCTTAAACTTCATTGTCATATAAACTAGTTTGGGGAGGTACAAGTGACATACCTTTTAAATTATGCTTGATCCTCACTATTGTCGTCCTTGTGGTTTCTTATTTGATTTTGCAGGATGGTCAACCTGTTTAAGAAGCACAAACCAACAAAGAGAGAGAAAAAAGATATATATATTCCAATGAATTCTATGTATAAGATCAAGGAGTTATACAATAAACGTTAAGACACCTTTATAGGGAAGAAATGTATTGTTGCATTATATTAAATGGAAAGTGGAGAATACAACCCATTCCTTGATTTTGCAAGATCCCTTTCAATGGACCTTTTCTCCAACACACACACCTTTGCTCCAATGTCTTTGATGAAGAAGATCCATAATCTGACTTAGAGAACTAAAGCAAAGTTCTCAAGCATAATCTGTAGTAGAACTCTTCATGCATATGGAAGCCCTTGCAAACCTTATCCTTTTCCATAAGAGATCCCTCTTTATATAGGGTGAAAGAGAGATGGATGAAGATATTAGGATGATCCCACTAAATCATAGAAGCGAGTAAGATCAAATCCGATTAGAGGCCACCTCATTTTCTAGAACATTCCCTTCTAGAAAATTCATGAATTTTGAATTTTTCTTTGCTTAAGCATCATCGTACCGTATGCACAGGAATCCTACGACGACGTCGTAGTCCAATTTTAGTGTAGAGAATGACAATCAGGAATTGTTGCACCCCATGCATACAGTAGGGTGTGACGACCTTCTTTTTTATAGTTTTTGAAAGAGGAAAAGCAAACCACTTTTCTCATGGAGAAAGTCTCTTTTAATATTTTCAGGGAAGATGATCACATGTTGTCAGTTGATCACTGAGGTGACTAAAATAATGTGTAACATCAGGGTTGATCTCTATTGGTGCCAATTGTTCTTCTATCTCTGAGGTGTCCAATAATGGTGGAAAATAGGGCCTAAGGAGGTCCACATTGAACACTGGGTGCAAGCCAAGGAAGGGGGGAATGTTGAGCTCAAAATAAATTTCACCCACAACCTTGGTGATGGTGTAAGGTCCATAACAAAGTGGATGAAGATTTTGATGAGGCCT
>JASDQU010030750.1:6453-22351 GCA_032191745.1 Picea mariana | reverse complement strand
TATTAATGTTCATAATTTGAGAGGGAAATTTACATATTAGCACGATACTTGTCTGTGCAGTTCGTGGATCTGCATCCATATGGTTGTCACATTTACTTGGCTTTTTTTTTTTCCTTGACATACCCACTATGCTCATGATCCCAATCAATAAATTACAAGATCTATTGAAGACTTCTCTTCCTTGCGGTCACTAACCTTCCAGGCCCAGTCTAAGGCATCCCCTTCTTTACTATATAGTCCCTCGAGCGATCCATCTTTTCTGCTAATGATTTATCACATAAGAAGAACTTCAAATACTTCACCGATTCTTATATCTGAGGCGTCCCCCAAGATCTCTTTGTCGAGGTATCCCTTCGGGCTGTGTTACCACAAGACAACATTCTTTACGATGATCATGGCATATCACAGGGTTCCGAAGTCAAAACAATAGGATTTTTCCATGCTTCCCAACTTGACAACTATCATATGTCCCTTTAGGATAGATCTGTAATCTCACATGTATCCCTTGCATATAGTGAATTTTGTTAGATTCCATCATCAATTTCAATCAAGAGTATCTTTGAAATCTACCACCCACAAATTTCCATTTCATTTTTCCATAAACTAGGTTCCATAAGAATGAGATTTTCCTTCTCATAACAATTAGGTTCAAGAGGTGTTGGTCTTCCTTATGGGCTTACTTTTTCTGCCATATCCAAGATCCTTCTTCCTACAATTCCATCTTCACATAGCCAAAAAAATTGTTATCTCTCATGCACATTATATTTTCATTGCACACTTGCATTGGCTTCTAAACAATTTTCAAAATCTGTGCATACTAAAAATCACATCACATTTATCTATTAAATAATATAAATCAAAATGAAATATCCTTCTTTACACATGCATCATTTCGACATCCAAGCTTTTCCAAATACAATTAAACATTAAATGAATTGAATCAACGTGTCAATGTCAATGGCCACATTTACACACAATGCACCCTTGCATTGATTTCAAATTATTACTTTTCATGTTAGGCACTCTTGCCATGGTGTGTTAGGACTAAAACAACCTCTCACCACATGGATTATATATACACATCATTATTATAACATGACTTCGCTTCTTGCTTTGAGCTGATAATAGCCTCAAATCGACATACATGAAACTGAAGTTTCACATGAATGCATTCAAGCATATTTTCTTCACTAGTAACCAGGGTGCCAACATTCATGGTCACTCAATTTCTCTCTTTACCATTGTTACAACTATGGTAGGATATTGGAAGGTCCTCCTTCCATAATGGGAATTCCTATACATGCCTACTCATGCAAACATGCATTTCCTCAGTGCATTCAATCAACGTGTTGCTTATGATCACTTTTGCTCGCATTTTCATGACACAGTTGTTCACAAATTTTCTTGCAAGGATCTCAATCATCCATGACTGTCAGAGGTTCATACCTCTTCCATTCAGGTTCTTCTTTCCTAAATCTTACCCTCGCTTGGGTATTTATTGATATACAATAGTCAATCCAATCACATGCATAGCATGAAGATATGAAATATTTCAGAAAGGATTCTTACCCATTCCCTTTTAATTATCATGTCACATGGGCATGAAATATTTATACCTATTCTGGATGCTATCACTCTCTCTGATATTACCTCATCAGTGGTGCTTTATGGGGACTCCCAAGGTCCCTTCATTAGTCTTTCAACAACAACCCTCTTGTATTTATCTTCTATCTAAGGTTGTCCACCATTGGAAGTTGTCCTTTCCCAACAACTCCAATTCTTTCCTACACATAACATGCATCATCATATTCATAATTATATCAATTATCATATTAAATAAAAATGCACGTACCATAATATTTAAATCAGTAAAATATTCCCAGATATGCTCCATCATATCCATATGCACTCTATCATGTTGGTCTCAATGTTTTTATGAGTGCAAACACAATTAACATTTCTACTGTCTCTACAGTCATATAGCTAACAAAATTCTCATGCTGAAATCCTCCATACATAGAAACAATTCAATTTTCTAACCCTAGAGAAACAAAACAAGTGGCAAGAGAGGAGTTAAGGGACTCTTCCCTTTTTCCAACTCCCTCTACACAAGCTGGAATTTTTAGCTAAACTGAACTATTTTCAAGGCCTCGTTGCCTTTACACAACATAGCTTAACCAAGTTCATTCATTTAAACATATTTGTTAATTTTCTTTTCCATGGCTTTCACGATTGTTCTTTTAGTGCATACAAATATTGTCTCATGATTCAAAGTTTTAATGTGAGGAAAGTGTTCCTCCCTTTCCTCATTTATTGCTTATGCAACTCATCCCCTTATGGGAAATGCCTGCTCTCTTCCTTGAGCAGTCTCAAGAAAGTTCATCTTGACCTTTCCTAGATGAAATCAACATATTACAACATCAAGGTTTGGCTCACAAATTAATTATGAACCAGTGCACTGGGCACATTTACCAAATAGAGATCAGATTGGTCAACAATAATTTGCATGTCTTTCATACACGCATTATCCATGCTTAATTCCTTAACCACAAGGGGTTTTCATAGGGGTCTTAGCCCTCATATAAACAACCATCATAAATGACAGAGGCTTTAACTGCCCATGCTTAGAGGCAACATTACAATCACTAGTTCATCCATTCTTTGAACTGAAGCAACCCTTAACAAGATTTTGCTATTTCATCCATTCACAAATGCAAGAGGTTTTGTCTATCCAAACGGAATGGACAACAATATACTTAAATAAAACAACTCAACTCATCCATTCCTGGAGTCATAAAGCCTTACAACAGACCTATATCACTTCTTCCCCTTTTTACTTAATTTCTTTTACCATCATTGCCTGTCAGTATATTCCCACTCATGTGGGAGTATTTATTAGCCCAACAAGCCCAACAATTCCAATTCTTCTGTTGTACATCAGCATGCAACTTTTTTGTTGTAAGAAATTCTAAAACAAAACTTTATTTGACAGTCCTTGTCCTTAAGGAGCTAGTGCAGATAACAAACATTTATTATTATTATTATTTTAACGCAAATAAACTCTTTCTAACAGGCTCATCTTAGCCTTGATATACTAGTCTCAGGACTATTCCCCGACCCATCTAGGCCTAGTGTTTGAACTCTGCTCTGATACCACTTTGTAAGACACCCAAACCCCTAAGTACCTTTTAAGGGACGGGGTATTAAAATTTCACTTCTCCTTAACCACTTCGAAGCCTCTTCTCAAGGGCACCATCATCTTCTTTTTGTTAAGAAATTTCTAACGACTATTACCATGCTCAAAATTGAGCTTTGGATAAAAGTTTATGGCCTTCTAAAGTTTCTTAGGCCTTCATTGGCCAAAATTCCACCTCATCACCACGTGGCACCCACTTGGCTCCGCTTCGCATTTGTCCATTCGAAGTGGCACTGACATGGCACTTGCCACTTGGCCCATCGAACCCTGGCTTATTAGGCCCCCAAATGGATGACCTGCACCAACTTTTGCTATTAGATCAATGATTTGTAGTGTTTTAGACTGGTACTCATTGGAGTACCTGGTTAATTTGCTTGACAACCACTTTGACGGGGTTTGCTCTAATGTGTTGCCTCCATAGATCCAATGGCCCTCGATCTCTAGATGCAACAACCCTGATCACGTCGGTGCCTCTAACTTGCTTGGAGATTAACACATGCCTTTATATTCTCTTGCAAGTAATCATGTGGGACCCATGACAAATCTACATTTATCGTTTCATCATGCCTTTCTCGCGATCAACAAACCTCATTCATTATCAGAGTTCCTCCTATCAGAGTACTTCCTCCACCGAGTCATGTTACACTTTGACGGACATACTCCGATGGATCAGACGATCCTCGGGGTCATATATCAATGACTCTGATTATTTCAGAGTCTCCATTTTCTCATAAGTTGTCGACCATCCCATGCTCTTCCCGAGCTTGGATTATTGCGAGACCTACAACGATCTATGGTTGAGATTTACTCTTGCACTCTTACCGATCAACAATCCATATATTTCTCAGGCTCCTCCCCATTGGGCTACTCTGATGGATCTAATGATCCATGTTATGCCCATTTTGAGGATAACTAAACAGATCATGTATTGAGGCCCTTAGGTTGCAGATATGGAGTGCTAAGAGACTACATGACCAACAATGCCCTTTTGTGTTAGAAAAACAGGACCGTGGAGCAATAAAATAAAACAAATGCAGAAATAAAACACATAAGATACACAATACAATAGAGACACAGATATACGTGGTTCACCCAGTATGGGCTACGTCCACCAGAGAAATTGCCAGGTCCTTCCTTTATTATTATCCAACAAATGAAGGGATACAACCTACAACAAACCCATTGTAACTTCCTCTTCTTTCTCTCACAGTCTTCTATCTCATAATACAATATTCACCATAATTATAGCCGCAATACATTTCCCTCATAACAGAGGGTTGTCTTCTAGGGAAAAAAAACCCTGACATAATTTCTACCGTTAGATCTGTGACCTTATAATGAACGGCCCAGATTTACAATGAAATTACAATATACATTTACAAGGCAATTTTTCCTTCGGGGGCTTCACCCCCGAACCCCCACCAAGGGCCCGCTTGCCCCTGGACCCTGCAGAGGGGGTACCCCCCCTCTGCACTCCCCCGCGTGGAAGAGTGTACATACTTCTAGGGTGTAAAGTCTTCATGGGGTATAAACACGGCTGAAAGCAAGGACCTCTGAATCAGGAAGATAATCAAGCTCCACAACCAACATTTTGCACATATCGAAAACCCACTCACCACCGTAGATGGTTGTAGGTTTGCACATGGCATCCACCACACCAGCTGGCTTCCAGAAGGTAGTGGGCCTTGCTCCATGAGGTACAAGTCAGTATTATGGTGAACATCATTTCAATACTTAAGCCATTTGATTATGTTGTATCTTAGATTTCTCTAGATTTCATGATATGTGCTTGGACATTATGCCTTTTTCCCTGCTTAACCTTGGTGGTTGAAATTGTGCCTTAGTAAGTGGTTTTACTTGGGGATGAGTTTGCTATTGGGAACTCCCTTAATGAGCCATCGTACCGTTCCTGAACATACTTACCACTTTCCATCCTCATTCCCGTCCATTTCCTTTTCTCTTGGGATTTTAGGGTATATTGACCCAAGAAGGGGTTGTCCCTCATTCTATGGGAAGAGGGGGCTAAAGGCCCAGCGGGGTTGGTGTTGGGTAAAAGATAAAAGCCTCATACAAACCTTACATATGCTTTGCCTAGGGATCACCCAAGAAAGCAATGAAACACTTATCAATGAATAAAGGGGACCCACAATATAATAAAGAAATGCTTAAAAGGTTAGTTGAAGGATAGGAGGTCTCATCACGAGCTGACCTATCACGTCCATGGATATCTAGTGGTATGACATTGTCATCATCTAGTCACCAAACCAGGGAAACAACTCTCAGTTGCATGGTTGAGAGAAAGGGGGTCTCATCACAAGCCAACCTTCTCATTTCCATTAGGTGTTTGTGGGTGACATTGCCATCACCTGGTCACCACACCATGGCAGTGACCTTCAATATATCCTCTTGCTATTATGGAAAAAAGTATAAATAAAGAAATATAAAAGGAAAATTGATGGGCTTGGAAAAAGTGCATTGCGGGCGAAGGTACCACACACCCTCTACAAAGGCACCCACGAGTGAGACACTACGACCCTTTGTATGTCATGAGCCCTATGCCCATTGAGTCTTGACCCCTACCACCTCATCCACTTTACATGGCTTAGAAAGGGAATCTTGGAAGTTCTCGTTGACTTAGGGCAAGACCTACCAAATAGGACACCTCGTCAACCTTCCCATACTTAAGCTTGACAAGTCGCATAGTGTCTTTGAGCTGTTAATTGTTTGATATAGTGATATTTGATGCACATACTTAGATGGCTTATTTATTGATTGGATCCACTTATCATGATGTTATGACTTGAGNTGGTGGACAGTTTTGGGAGAACAAGCCTAGCTTGGGCTTCCAAGGGGCTACAAGCCCACATGTTGGATTCCAGTGGCCTGCATGCCAGATGAGAGATATCAGACTTGGATAGCCTTGATGATGACTTGGATGACCTAGTCCACCCCTTACTTGCCAAATGTTTTTCCTAGGAGGGGAAAAATGTCCTATTTTTGAGCTTGACGTCATGATTTTGGGGGCTAGGGCATGGTGGTGCGGTGCCACTCTTTTGACACATGGACGTTTGAGGAGGATAAGGGTATTCACCATCATGAGAGTGATTAGATGCTTGACATGTGGCCTTTGGAGGCCTATCCATGCTTCTCCAAAACCAACGACTTCCTCCAAGTGGAAAAACGTCCCCTAAAGGGGTGATGTCCTCCTAAATTAGGGTTTTATTTGTGCAAAAAGTGAATTTTTTAAATATTACTTTGTTAAGGAGGTAAGATTATGGTTGTTGACCCCTAATCTTGTGTTATACTCCTTAATTTGAGGACAAGCTATGTTAGCTACATTTTGTATAAATATAGATCATAAGATCTCATTTTAATCATAACTCTCCCTCTTGTGAGAGGCTTTGGTCTGAAATTTTCGGCCCCCTTGGCTCTTTTAGCTCTTGTGCACTTGTTTATGGCTATGTTTATGAATGGTTGATGGAGGAGGCCTAACACTAGCTTTGGATGATGCTTTCTATCTCTTGTGGTGAATTGTCTTAGCATTTCTCTTGATCTTGGTATGGTTTTTACACTCTTGCTATCATTTTATTCAAGTCAAGTATTGTCGTGCTAGGAGCTAGGTGGGCAGTAAAAGGGCATACACCCCCACCACAATCTTCATCATTTTGTTTGCTTCATCTTATTGATTAAGGGTTTGCTAAGAGAAGTATAAGGGCATACATCCTCTTAGCTTAAACTATAGCTTAGAGAAACTTGCCTTGGGAAGTAAAAGGTCTTACAACCCCAAGGAGGTAGCTTCTCTAAGCTCCTTGTGACTCCATTAAACCAATAGCAAAGGCACTAGTCATTGATTTGTTGCATTGGGAAACGTGATTTTCGGTCATTTATACTCCCCACAAAGTGGATTGTTTTCTTTGTGCCTTGAGGAACTCACAACCACTAGGGAGACCCATCTAGGGGGTACTTATTGCTGTTCGTACAAAATTGCATATTCAGCCATTAGGGCTGTAGAAACCCTAAGTTGCTTGCTTGAATAACTCTCTTATCAACCATTGGATTTTGCTCAAAGTTTGCACACTTCTTCTCCTTGGTCCAACACACTTTTTGGCAAAGTTTGAGGAGATTTCAGTGGCTGATTTTCTTGCTGTAATACATTGAATGTTACAGCCATAAGGCTGGTATAATTTGCTGCAGACAAGTGTTTACAAAAACCTTTTTTTTATGCCAAGAGTATTGGTTTTTCATCTTGAGTTTAGCTAGTCATTCACTGGTTTTTCTCTTGCACTTTCTACTTGATCTTTAGCATTTATTGAGAAACTTATAATATTATTTTCTTGCTGATATATACTGTTATCTAGTGCCGTAAATTAGGGACAACAAGATTAACTTGCTGATCCAACTAACATATACTATTTCAAAGTGTCTTTTCTTGTGTCTTGAGCAGGTACAATCATCCGTAGAAGTACTTTACCTATGGGGCAGCAATTACTTGACTTGCAGGGCATCTCTCCCTACCTTTTATTCCACTTAGACTTTCCCTATAGGGGCTTCACTTCCATCCATCTTCATCTCCATCAAAATCCCCCTAGGGTCACCGGGATCGCCTTACTAGAGTGACCTAGTCACCTTTCAAGTGCGAGACCTACATCAAGGTGACATTGGGTGTAGGATTCTCAAGTTGTAGCACTTTCCTTGTGGTTGGGTTGGGATTTTCCCAACCTACAACTTGTGCTATAACATTTTGGTGCCGCTGCTGGTGAAGATTTTGAATCTTATTCGTACCCTAACGACACTTTGGTAAGCTATCCCAAAGCCTTTCCCTTAGCTTGCCCGACGACTTCACCCAAGGGATGTTCCCTTTCCACTTTTCTTGATGAGCTCATATAGAAGCTCATATGGTGACTCCACCTTCACAGAACCCTTCCTTTCCCTCTTTCCCCCTTTCCATCCTTTGATGAGCCTTGATCTCATCTGAAGACTCCATTGAGGGGTCCTTCCAGTCAATGGAAATATGGCACCATGGGATGAACCCCCATTCAAAAATTGTTATGCCTTGAAAAAGGAACTTCTACAGATGGAAAAGGAAAAGGCTGCCAATAAAGATGATGAGGAAATGATCAATCACATAAGAGAATTATTTCCTGCCCTTGATGATGAAGAAGTATTCAAAGAACAAACATATGAAGAAATTCATCAAGAAGAGAACACAATGAGTTGTGACCCTTTCAAAGACCTTGATGATGCTTTATTCCATGACCTTAAAAATGAAGAAGTGTCAGACGGAACTTTGGATATGACAGATCCCCTTGAAGAAAAACAAGCAAAGAACTATGCACTTAGAATCAAGCCTCTTGTGATGAAGAGGTGATGGAGGGGCTTGTCTATAACAAGAAATAAGATTTATGATAAAGCACAACATATTGAGGCACCACTATCTTTGATCCCACTTGGTGAAGGTGAGGTTGTCCAACCTTGTTTGCCTCATATTGTTGAAGAAGCGATCAGTCTAGATGATGAAGGTCAAGGTTAAGACGTCCATGCCTCTTCTCCTCATGTGCACAAAGACGAAAATATGGTCATTTTTAGTCATACTGATGGTCTTATAAAAGTACCCTTCGATATGGTTGATGAGCCTATAGACAATTTCATACAGATTGGTAGACAAGGATGGGATCTTAGTTATCTCAAATTTGATAGAGACCCCATTTATGACATTGAGGGTAGCTCTCAGGAAGAGGGGGTGTCATCATCAGAGGACTGGCCTCCATGCATGTATGATTTAGATGTTTGGAAGCCTAGTGATGATATGGTTACATATTTGTTCTTCCCTTTCAAGGATGACTTGACACAACATGATCTTCATTCATCCTTTGATACATACGCTTTTGAGGATGAATATTTGTTTTGTGAGGACTTCTGACCATTGTGCTCAGATTTTGAGGAATACTAGGACGTGGCTACCTTAGAGCAGTCATAGGTTCATTTTTCAAAGTGAAAGTATTTTCATCTTGGATATTTACATGGATATTCAAAAAGAAAGAGGCAGTGTTTTTCTACAGCCGAGACTGTTCCTTACCTCTTACCCTCTTCTCCAAGAGATCATGTAGTATTCTTCCGATCTCTCATCTCCTCTCAGCCCTTGACAAGTTGTGAGTCTTTATGTGTTGATGAAGATGAGCCTTCATCTACATATAGTAGCTCCCTTAAGAGATGGATTGATCAATCTTCTGGCTACACTTTCAGGCGGGATGATCAGGATGATGGTTTCTCTTTCCAACAAGATTTCCTCCCTCCCACCCATCTTAATGAGTTTTTCATGATCGATTATATGTTTTTTTATATTCATGATTACTATGTTTTGGACTTATCTTTGTTGTTTCACATGATTAAGCACATGGGGGGATGTCTTCATCAGATGATCAGGTGGTTGCACTGGTTGTACAATTTCACCTGACACCTTCGGGACTTGATCTTTAGGGCCCCAAGGCCCTAGGTAAGTAGGTAAGTCATTTTGATTCCTTGCATTTGCATTTTGATTGATCATATTAGTTTAAATGCATTTCATTTTAATTTTTCTCTACTTGCACTATTGATTTCATACTTAGCTTAGAATTTATTAGAAAAATGTCAAAATTTTCTTTTTCTAGTTTAGTTGGTTTTGATTATGATCAGATGAGAACAAGGATGAGTAGGCCATCCTACACTTGAAAATTTGATATTTCCTTGAAAGCACATGTCGACTGCGGTTCTCATGCACTATACGATGAGCACATGTCCCCATGTAGGAGCCAGATGTTATTCCCATTTTGTGGATAACTAAGGAGATCATACCTCGAGGCCCTCAGGTTGCAGATATGGAGTGCCGAGAGACTACATGACCAACAATACCCTTTTTCACATATGTAAAACCCACTCACCACCACAGATGGTCGCAGGTTTGCAGATGAAATCCACCACACCAGTTGGCTTCCTAAAGACAGCAGGCCTTGCTCCATGAGGTACAATTCAGTATTATGGCGAGCATCATTTCAATACTTGATCCATTTGATTATGTTGTATCTTAGATTGCTCTAGATTTCATGATATATGCTTGGAAATTATGCCTTTTTCCCTACTTCACCTTGGTGGTTGACATTGTGCCCTAGTAAGTGGTTTTCCTTGGGGATGAGTTTGCTACTGGGAACTCCCTTAATGAGCCATCGTACCGTTCCCGACCATACTTACCACTTTCCATCCTCATTCCCCTCCATTTCATTTTCTCTTGGGATTTTAGAGTATATTGACCCAAGAAGGGTTTGTCCCTCATTTTATGGGAAGAAGGGGCTAAAGGCCTAGAGGGGTTGGTGTTGGGTAAAAGATAAAAGCCTCATATAAACCTTCCAGATGCTTTGCCCACAGAACACCCAAGAAAGCAATGAAACACTTATCTTTGAATAAAGGGGACCCACAATATAATAAATAAATGCTTACAAAGTTAGTTGAAGGCTAGGAGGTCTCATCCTGAGCCGACCTATCACGTCCATGGATATCTAGTGGTATGACATTGTCATTATTTGGTAACCAAACCAGGGCAATGGCTCTCAGTTGCATGGCTGAGAGAAAGGGGGCCTCATCACGATCCAACCTTCTCATTCCATTAGATGTTTGTGGGTGACATTGCCATCACTTGGTCACCATGCCAGGGCAGTGACCTTCAATATCTCCTCATGATATTATGAAAGAAAGTATAAAGAAAGAAAGATAAAAGGAAAATTGATGGGCACCTTGGAAAAAGTGCATTGCAGATGAAGGTACCACACACCCTCTACAAAGGCACCCATGAGTGAGACACTACGACCCCTTGTATGTCATGAGCCCTATGCCCATTCAGTCTTGACCCCTACCACCTCATCCACTTTTCATGGCTTAAAATGGGATATCTTGGAAGTTCTCCTTAACCTAGGGCAAGACCTACCCAATATGACACCTCGTCAACCCTCCCATACTTAAGCTTGACAAGTCACATAGTGTCTTTGAGTTGTTAATAGTTTGATATAGTGATATTTGATGCACATGCTTAGATGGCTTATTTATTGATTGGATCCACTTATCATGATGTTATGACTTGAGATCCTTGGAGGGCGTGTTCATTTGTCTTTGCAGGACCTAGTTGGTGGACAATTTTGGGAGAACAATCCTAGATTGGGCTTGCATGGGGATACAAGCCCACAGGCTGGATGCCAAGGGTCCACATGCCAGATGAGAGAGATCAGAATTGGACAACCTTGACGATGACTTGGATGACCTAGTCTACCCCTTACTTGCCAAACATTTTTCCCAGGAGGGGAAAAACGTCCTATTTTTTAGCTTGATGACATGATTTTGGGGGCTAGGGCATGATGGTGAGGTGCCACTCTTTTGACACAGGGACGTTTGAGGAGGAGAAGGGTCTTCACCATGATGAGAGTGCTTAGATGCTTGACATGTGGCCTTTCTAGGCCTATCCATGCTTCTCCAACACCAACGACTTCCTCCAAGTGGAAAAACATCCCCTAAAGGGGCAATGTACTCCTAAATTAGAGTTTTATTTGTGCAAAAAGTGAAATTATTGTTTAATATTACTTTTTTAAGGGGGAAAGATTAGGGTTGTTGACTCCTAATCTTGTGTTTTACTCCTTAATTTGTGGACAAGCTATGCTAGCTACATTTTGTATAAATAGAGATCATAAGATCTCATTTTAATCATAACTCTCCCTCTTATGAGAGGCTTTGGTCTGAAATTTTCACCCCCCTTAGATGTTTTAGCTTTTGTGCACTTGTTTATGGCTATGTTTATGAATGGTTGATGGAAGAGGCCTAGCACCAGCTTTGGTTGATGCTTTCTAGCTCTTGTGGTGAATTGTCTTAACATTTCTCTTGATCTTGTTATGATTTTTACTCTATTTCTATCATTTTATTCAAGTCAAGTATTGTTGTGCTAGGATCTAGGTGGGAAGTATAAAGGAATACACCCCCACCATAGCCTTCATCATTTTGTTTGCTTCATCTTATTGATTAAGGGTTTGCTAAGAGAAGTATAAGGGCATACACCCTCTTAGCTTAAACCATAGCTCAGAGAAACTTGCCTTGGGAAGTAAAAGGGCTTACACCCCCAAGGAGGTAGCTTATCTAATATCCTTGTGACTCCATTAACCCAATAGCAAAGGTACTGGTCATTTATTTGTTGCATTGGAGAAATAAAATATTACATTGGGAAACGTGATTTTCAGTCATTTTTACTTCTTGCAAAGTGGATTGTTTTCTTTGTGCCTTAGGCACTTCACAACCACTAGGGAGTCCCCATCTAGAGTGTACTTATTTCTGTTGTTACAAAATTGCATCTTCAGCCATTAGGGTTGTATAAACCCTAACTTGCTTGCTTGAATAACTCTCTTATCAACCATTGGATTTTGCTCAAAGTTTGCACACTTCTTCTCCTTGGTCCAACGCACTTTTTGGGAAAGTTTGAGGAGATTTCAGTGGCTGATTTTCTTGCTGTAATACATTGAATGTTACAGCCACAAGGCTGGTATAATTTTCTGTAGACAAATGTTTACAAGAACCTTATCTTTTATGCTAAGAGTATTGGTTTTTCATCTTGAGTTTAGCTAGTCATTCACTGGTTTTTCTCTTGCACTTTCTACTTGATATTTAGCATTTATTGAGAAGATTATAATATTATTTTTTTCTGATATATGTTGTTATCTATTTCTGCAAATTAGGGACAACACGCTTAACTTTTTGATCCAACTAACATATACTATTGCTAAGTGTCTTTTCTTGTGTCTCAGGTAGGTACAATCATCCAAAGAAGTACTATACCCGTGGGGCATAAATTACTTGACTTGCAAGGAATCTCTCCCTACCTTTTATTCCACTTAAAATTGACCTATAGGGGCTTCACTTCCATCCATCTTCATCTCCATCTCAATCCCCCTAGGGTCACTAAGATCGCCTCCTTAGAGTCACCCTTGAAGTGCAGGATCTACATCAAGGTGACATTGGGTGTAGGATTCCCAAGTTGTAGCACTTTCCTTGTGGTTGGGTCGGGCTTTTCCCAACCTACAAATTGCGCTATAAAAATCGCTATTCACTTCAACTAACAGTTAGAGCTTCACTCGGGGTTCACAAATGGAAGAAAGTTAAGGGTTCTAGGATCAGAGCAAGCCACATTTGATCCAACGGTTGAGGTTTCACGGAATCACCCTCCGATGTATCTACGTTCCTCATACCCTACCGTCATCAAACCTTCATCACAAGTTCTTTCTCCAGATCTCTGACAGTTCTCCTCTGACGAGCGATTGGGATCTCTCGGCCTGAAGATTTGACGGTTAAAATTCAAGGCACCCATCCCAATATTTAAACCTGACAGGGCTCACACTCGGTCCTTGCTACTATTCGCAAGATCACATGTGTCAACCTCTAGGACATGCTAACATTTCTTGTCATCATGATTTCACCATCCTCTTTCCATTTCCTCGAGGTGAATATTCATAAATTCAACGACCGAGGTTACTTCTCGACTATTCGATAATCTACGGTCCATATTGCTTCTCAAAATTCCTCCTAATTGGAGTATCTCTGTTTCAACTCCACTAACTACTCCAAATCAACCACTCTGATCGCATATGCTCTAACAAATTGAAGGGTCTTTGTTCATTTGATTTGGTGGATGCAACGTGTCTTGGAAGTTCCAACTACTCGTTAGATAAGGTAGAAGATCTCTTTTCCTAGGGGCAGTTCTCGCGAGATCTGACGACTATGATTCCATGACACTCTCTGCGAGATCTACGATTCTCAGACTTCCCTTTCTAGGCCTTCGATCAACCTTACATCAATAAACTATCAACTGGATCTAACGATCCATAATCCACCATAACAATGCTCTGACAGATCAACGATGCTTATTGACTTGGAGTACATCTTCTATAGGAATCATAACCTACTCCGACGAAGGGTCAGGATCTATTCACAATACCAACCCAATGGTTCCGATTCCTTTAGGATCAAAACATAGGTTTTCTCCAGGTTATCAATCCGATTAAGGACTTAGTCAATTTAGGGATTTTTCTAAGGGTTTTTTTTTCTTTTTTTTTCTAAAGGTTACCGACCTTCAAGGACTCTGAACCTTACTCCAAAAACTGTGTAAGGTATTCTTATCCTATCTCGGTGGATATTTTTCATGGCCTCTAAGATTTCCATTCAAACAGGGAGGCTTTCTGATCCAAAAAGGATCCATAGAAGACTAAGGACAACTCAGAACTCGCAGAAGAAACTCAGGAAGCTCAAAATGGCCTCAGTAGACAGAGAAAGGGAAAAAATTCAAAGTTATCAAAACTTAGTGAAAATGGCATCATCGTGGAGAGTGTGTTGCAAACTTTCAAGCAGTGCAAACAACTCGTCAAACAGAGTTACGGATCGAAAGATATTTGCTGTCAAAGTTTGGTCAACCTAGCCCAATCAATAAGGGATGGGTCATCACCCGTATTGTTGACGTCAACATCCATCCAACATAAATGGAACACGCAGGAGGCGATGTTAAGCCCTAATATTCGCTCGTTACCCCTTAATTGGGGCATATTAGATTAGTAATGTTATTTTATTTATGTCGGATTTAGGCCATTAGTTGTAATTATACCTCCTAGTCTCTTATATATACCAAGGAGACATTTTCATTTTGAATCATCTTCATTTTGAAGAAAGTGATGATGATGATTCTTCAGTAAATCAAGGGGCTGGAGGAGACCCTCCTAAGCCTCCATCTTCACCATCAAGTTGTAGTTCTTCTTCCTCTGAGCATTCTTGTCATTCTCGTCATTCTAGCCATAAAGCCTCTTTTAAGAAACCTTTATTAAAGATTGATGTAAAATTTGCTTTACCTATGTCTTAGCATTAGAAGCCACCTTCAGATTGCGTTGGATGTAATCCTAGTACCCATCATATTTATGTCACTATGAATGGAATTAAAGAGGTCAGGTGGGTGTAGACTCAAGATAATATCGTTTTAACTCAGAAAACTAGGCCAGAAATGCACAGGGAAGTGAAGGCCACAACTAACTTTAGTCAGTGAATTGAGTTTGAGTGTCAGCAGAGGGAAGACTTGGTGAGGAGGATGTATAGGTATGCTATGGAAATCAGGTCTTCCAGCAGCCTAAGGAGGAAAAACTCAGAAAACAAGATCCTCTTGAGTTCAAAGCTTCAAGCATTGAAATATGTTCAAGCAACACAGTCACAACAAAAGAATAATCAAACCTACATTATCCTGTAACTACCACAATTAGATTTGATCTTCCATGCCCAAGCTATCCAGTGTAAGAGGGAAAAGACAACACATGAAACTGATTAAAACTGATCATGATACTGCTATAATCAAACCTACACTACAACAACATAACAATCCTCGACTGGATCATCCATACCCAAGTGTTCTAACACAACATTTACAGAGAGATGGAAAGGAACTGACTTCTATTAATCTGACAGTCTCAAATCCAAATAAAATAACCAGAGATTCATAAAAAAACTTTACAATCTGGGAGCCTAGCACAACCATCAACCATTACAAAATATCAAAATGACTCCTATATACTCAAAAAATATTCGCCACTACCAACATAGGCGTGCTCAAGCTTCTTAGTCAGACTGCGCATGCCTTCCTCTGTCAGACACCAGCTCTGCTCTGCC